>JAXCLQ010070832.1:1651-13502 GCA_035584115.1 Cedrela odorata
TTGATATTAAATAAGATTTATGTTTAAACCTTTAACTTATTTTTTCTTAGGTTTCTATGGCTAATTATTGTTCAGTGTTGTGAATTTTGAAGACTTAAATGATTGAATTTGGTTTCAGAATTTCAGATATATAAGCAAGCATTTTGGTTGCTTGTTAATTTGATTTGCAGGTCTTGAGGTTCTGACAAGCGTGGATGAAAGATTCAAAAACTATAAGAATGATTTATTTAGTCATAAGAGTAAAGATTTAGATAGGGAATTGATGGGTATAGACGAGAATAATAGGATCAACGCATCTATTCGCTCGTATTTACGGTTACTCTCGGGACATCTTCAACTACCTGCATCACTCAAGACACTCGAGTACTTAATACGTAGATACAAGTAAGTATTAGATTACAAAAATTGTTGCTTGATTTATGCTACATTTTTCATTCTTGGGTGTGCTTTGCTTTTTGCTTTTTATTCTGAGGAGGTATTCTTATTTTTTTATCTTATATTATGTGGTTTTGGTTGGAATTTTCAGGATTCATGTGTACAATACCGAGGAATTAATTTTATGTGCTCTGGCATACCATGATACCCACGCTTTTGTTCAAATAGTGCAGTTACTTAACATAGGGTGAGGAGTACATTATTCTTGTACGTTGTTATGGTTGATACTATTGTCAGTGAAATTTGCTGAAATTTGATTTTTTTTTCTTACTTTAGCAATAATAAATGGAAATTTCTGGAAGGCGTTAAAGTCTCAGGTGCACCGCCACCTAGGACAGTTATAGTGCAACAATGCATTCGTGATATGGGGGTTTTGGAGGTTTTATGCAACTACATGAGTGTCTGGTCTTTGATCCTTTGATAGTTTGGTCAAAGATCTTGTTGTAGGTGTCACCTAAATGACTGTTATGGTGCAGGCATCTCCTTCAAAGAAGTTTATGCCTTCAAGGCCTATGATCAACTTTTGCACGGCAGTTGTTGTTGAGGCATTGGGTTCTGTTACCACTGTTGATAGTGATGCTGTGAAGAGAATCCTTCCCTTTGTGGTTCCTGGACTTCAGCCTGGCACAAAAGGAGGTTCAGATCACAAGGTGAGGTTTAAAACAATTGTTACCAACTTTAGTTGGCATGATGCTTCTTGAAAATTGATGATCACTCATAGGTTATCACTGGTGTCAATAAAGCAAAGTATTTGATTTGCATATGGAATTTAACTACATTCCTGATGCATACATTGTGTTCTATATCTTATTTTAGTGATGTCATTTTATAACTGCGTGTTTGCAGCCCTTATATTGTAGTTGTTCTCATATTATCTTGATTTCCTTGGTGGATTGCAGTTGCTTCCTGATTGTTATGTTACATTATTTCATTTCCTCAATGTTCTGGTTGTCAGTTGTATTGTGCTGTTAAATCTCTAATGTTAGCTCACCTCTGTTTGTAGGCTGGTGCTTTGATGATTGTTGCTTTACTGGCAAATAAAGTTTCTTTGTCTCCAAAACTTGTTAAAAGTTTGATTCGATATATTGCTGAGATAGCTCAAGAAGATGTAAAAGAGTCGACTGACCTGCAATGGTTTCGGTTGTCACTTATGGCTTTAATAAACCTTGTCCAGGTACTTCTGTCCATATAATGGTTCAATTTATCTATCAGTAGCACAAAAATACAACTATGATTTATGTAGAAGCGATGGTTAATAGTTAGAATGAAGTAGACTTGATTTTAGTCTCTTACCATTTCTTCTCATATTTCATTTTATTTTTCAACAATTAGTAATGGTTTTATAGTAATATGCACTTGTTTGTTCATTTTATCAATAAAATTATTCTCTGTGCGTTATTTTTATGCTGAAGCAATTAACCAATTGGTGCTTTCAACACAATAACCTGAAGAAATTAGCTGGAAGTGAGGATTAAGGACTACTTGGACTTCTTTTTTTTGAGAAAAGAAGAGCTTATTCCCTACGTGTGTGTGTGTATATATTTTGAGAGTAATTTAGCTATGTAGTTTTTTTTTCTTTTTTCTTTAAACTGAAAATAGTTACGTAGTTTATCCTATTTTCTTTGGCTTTCTCTCATTTACCAAAAGCTCACAAATTCCTGTTGCTCACTTCCCTCTACACCTCAGGAAGAAAAAAAGGTTTTGGGTTTTATTCTTATTTGTTGAAGAGTAACTCTTATGGCAAGAACATTTTTGGTGGAGTTGAAAACAACTCACTAATTGAATTGAGATAATATTACCATATGATTCTTTCTTTTAAAATACATGAAAGGTTTTATAAGCTTACCTTAGTTGGTTAATTGTAGTAATCTATAATTTGTAGTGGCCTTGATGCCCCTGCAAGGCCCTTGACTCCCTCTCTAGTGAGCATAGTGGTGTAAGAAAAAAAATGTTTTCTTGATTACACTACAAAATTGCATCTCTTACTTGTAACAGTTGAGCCATCAAATCATCTTAGGAATGATAGGAATTAGTTGTAAATGCTAATTTTTTTCCACCTTGATTTATGCTTATGCGACCTTAAAGTAATATGGTGGTTCTCTATAGCTTTTGTCAATACATTATTTTATTTTCGTATAAGTTGTCTTTGTATTAGGGTGTCGGAACCATTTTTTTGTAAAATTAAGCTGTGCATAATAGCATTTATCTTCTTGTTTTTGTCCTCTTACTTTGGTTTGCATAAAATTTTGTCAGTTGCAACCTGTTGACACGCTCCCGAAGAAGGCCTTAGACATTTTGAAGCAAATTCGGTAATCTTTCAACATCTCTAACGTTTCTGCATCCTGTATAAGTTGTTTGTTTTCTTTACCCTGTATTCCCTATGCTTCTTTTGTGCTTCTTCTAAAGGGATATTGCTGGAGTTCTTATTGGACTTTCTAAGGAGTTCAATATTGATAGATTTCTTGCTATACTTCTGGAATCTCTGGTTGACTATAGGTTTGTACCTGTTGACTATTTCCAATTGTCTCTACAAATACCTTTCTTTCCCAGCTCATCACTTGAAATTCACATTTGGCTACATGCAGTTCCTCTGATGATTTATGCCATTTTGCTTTGATATCAATAATAGAGAAAGTTCCTATGAAGAATTTAGTTGGTGATGTCATCTCAAAGGTTCTCTTGTCCTGTCTAAGGCTATCACAGAACGATAGCAATTCCATATCATCAGGTAATATTTCATTTGAAATCTTTTATTCCGTGGTTTGCACTCTTGCACATCCATCAATTGTTCATGCACATGCACGTATTTGATTTTCTTTGGAGATTTTATTATACACCTCTGTTGATTGATCATCATTATTTCTTACATTTTGCTTTTAAATTAATTTTCAGCATTGCATTGCAGAGCTGCTAGTTTGAGCGTTTTCTATTATTATTATTATGTTTTGGCCGTTAATCTTAATTCTTACCTTGATTTGGATTGCTGATTAGGAAGCTGGGCCAAGAAAATCTTGGTAGCTATTAATATGAAATATCCATCTGAATTACGTGGAGCAGTTTGCAAGTTTATGGAGGTGTGTGACCAGCTGATCTGTTCTATTCTTTGATTATGAATTTTAGTGTATGATTTGTCTTTTTCTAATAGGACACTAAAGTGCTATCCAAGAAAGAAAACACAGTATTTGAAATTTTGTGTAAAATGTTGGATGGGAATATTGATGTGTCTGAGGCTGTCTCAGATTCAAAACTATGGTTTGCTTTGCACCACCCAAAGGTATATTCTATGGCATTCCATAAGAGTTATGTATTTGTTCCGTATCAACACATGCTTAAGTCTTCTTATGCTTATGTAACTTGAAATAGGCTGAAGTCCGGCGCACAACACTTTCTGGTTTAAACTCATCTGGAGTTCTGAAAACAAAGGCTGTTGACTCACAGGTACTTTTAGTTCACTTTGTTATGTTTCATTTTTATTTAAGTTCTTAGTAACAGTGAAGAGGCATCTGTTATATACATCTTATCTTATGTGCAAGCTTGTATCAGCTGTCTAATTACCTATAGTAGTCTATTATGTACTTCCTGGTACTTATGTTGAGTTGGCATTGTTGTTGTTTGATCCATTGCTTTGTTCTTGCATTTATGGTTGCAAATACATTCCTATTGTCCTCCTAGAAGTGCATGAATCGTCTCCTACCCAAAGGCTTTCTCCTGTTGCCTTTGGTGAATCCTTGATCTCCCCTATAGAAAAGGGAACAATAAGACCTGATTACCAAGTCAATTTTAATTATGCCATCTGGTTTTGTTTGAAACCAAATTTTTGGCTTCCGTATTTATTGTTTGGTTAAATTTCACTCAGCAAATTTTGGGAAAAATAGTTGCTGCCTGTTAGCTTCCATCCCTGTAATGAGCTCATTAATTTCTTTGTTTGTTATTCGCAATATTTGATTTTGCGATAGAAATTTTTTTCCTGTATTATTCACCATTTTATACTTTGTTACTGAAATGTTACTAGCGGTATGGTGCCAAGATTGACTGCTTTGTCATGGATGTGTTTTTAAAGTCTGGCGTGGGGGCTATTTAAGTGCACAATTTCTACCCGTGAGATTGGAAGGACAAGCTGTTATGTGTGTGCATTTGTCTGTGTTAAATCATTTCTGCATATTGGAGCATCATATATATTTTGATAGGAAACAAAAGAAAGTTGTAAGATTATCTTATATATAAGATCACTAATTTTCTGATTAGAGATCTTTTGATTTATTGACATTAAATTTTTTTCCTGTTGTCAGAGACTTGTGACAATTCAAGATGCCATTTTGCACCAGCTTCACGATGATGATCTAACTGTTGTTCAGGCAGCTTTGGCTGTAGATGAATTGCCTGGGATGATAAGCCCCTTTGATCTCCTTGAAGCATTGGATGATTTGCTAAAAAGATGTGTTATTGTTCTTATGTCAAGTAAGTATAATCGTTGTAATTGTTATGGCTTTTATTGCTTAATGATTTTTCTATGCTTATCACCCATTTTTCACATTTTAGTTAGGGCTAATTGCTTCTTTATGCACAGTTAGAACTAAAGGCTACATATTCCATGGCTTATTCCTAGTTGTGCTCACTTTGTATTCATTGCCAAAAAGTAAATGTTTTTGAAGAATAAATAGAACTAAAGGCCACATTCCTACTGTGGCTTATTCCTAGTTGTGCTCACTTTGTATTCATTGCCAAAAAGTAAATGTTTTTGAAGGATAAATAGAATTAAAGGCCACATACCTACCATGGCTTATTCCTAGTTGTGCTCACCTTGTCTTCATTGCCAAAATGTAATGGTTTTGAAAGATAAATATTTACATGTTTCTTTTTTCACCAATGGATGGCTTACTGTATACTGTGTCACTGGTTTTAAGTTCTATTCTTGTTGACTTGCTGATAATGGTGTACTCCAGACTTTAGATTAAATTGTATTATGCTCGTCCACTCTCTGATTTTTATATGTTAGACTCTGCCCTGTCTGTATTCCTTGGCCATCTGAGCCTAAGATCTATATTAACTCATCAACTGAGGGTTTCTGAGTCAGAAGTCCCTCAAGTGAAGTCTTGAGACTATTTCTTCTTAGACTTGAAGTGGGTACACCTTCTTTAGTTTTGATAAACTTATTTATAGTTGTCTGTTCTCTCCTGCAACACATTTTCAAAATATTAATTTTCACTTAATTTATTTAATAAGTTTGAATAAAATGTGCCGCAAGTCATACATGTTGGATCTGTCTAATTTTCAGCTCATGATTTCTGCTTGCAGATTCATCAGAACAAATTACTCTAGCTGGTGATGTTGCCATTTCATGCCTGAAGATTGCCATATCAAGCTTCCGTGACAAGAATGATTATATTAAGAAACTTTCCGCCATGATTTTTCCATTACTGCTTATTCTGCCAAAGGTTTCTTTCTTTTGTGTTGCTTCTTTTGGGTTTTTGAAATTGCCTTATGGCCACCAATTAAGCATCACCAAATTGTTTTTTCTTGATATTAGTTTTTTATTCTGCACAGACTCAGAAAACAAATTTAAAGGTTTTGGAGTTAGCCAAGGAACAAAAGTTACCTTTTTACCTGAATCTTGCTGTTGTTGCCAGTCTGGGAAAGGTATATATTCTTCATGTGTTTTTAAGTTGGTTATTGTTTTGCTTGAAATTTTGAATCTTTTATTTGAAGCAGAAATAGGAATTAGCTCACCGGCACTGAAAAGTTTTTTGTACTGTGATATAGAGGTTAGTGAGAAAGCTTGCATTTGTGTGTGCAATAGGTCTTCTAGAATTGAGATTCTTCGGAATCTTGATTCTTGATTTTTCTTGGACTTGCATAATAAAAGAGAGGAGATAAAATTCTTAAACTAAGTCCATCCCTTTCAGAATGGAAAACCTAATTTTTTTTTCCTTCTCTGTTTCAGTGTCTTTATTAATTTATGCACTGCAATAAATATGAAATAACAAATGGTTTTTTGGTGAGTTAATACCATACACCTAGATGAGTTTGGTGGTTGAAGCCGTGGATGTAATTGGTTGGTAATGTAGAGGTTTCTTTACTTCTCCATTTTTGAAATGAAGAAAAGAATAAAGATCTAGAGCTTTTATCAGTAAATTATTTATGTTTCCTATTAAAGAAAAAAATAAAAATTAAGATCTGGAGCTTAAATGTACTTGCCATTGTTGTATATTTTAAGGATGTGATCTGATCTGATTAAACAAGCTGACCTCACAGGTTAACTTCATGTTGCCCACTAAATATGTTCATGATAGTGTCTCTAGCTTGATCTGTATGAGGACATTGTTACAGTGAATTAAGAAATAATATATGTTAGCTATTGTAAAGCTAATACGTCGTGTTGGAGGTTGATCTTCGTCTTGTTATATCCTTCATTCAATTGCTTATTAATTGATCATGATTGTTCAGTGGTTAATCTTATGTCAACTAAATAATTCTGAAATTGTGATCTTGTAAAATGCAGAAATCAGAACCTGGAAGCTTATCTTCAATTAATATGGAGATTGTTAGTAGTTTGGCCGAAACTTTCTTGAAGCATCCTGATAAGTATTTGTCATTGCTGACTGAGAGTTCTAGTGGCTTTAAGCTGTCAAAGACACTGTTCTTTTTGGTTCTGATGCAGTCATTTATGATGCAGAATAGTAGTATGTGCTCCCTTATTCTTATTCACTCTTTATTTATTGATGCAAATGTTGTACCTTTTATTTGTTGTAGTTTCGTCTTTTTCCTTCTTAGCTTGATAGATTGGATCCTGTTTGGATGAATGCATGTCTTGTTAGTTGTTTTCCCAACTGCTATCACTCTATCTCATTAAACTGTCTTAGACTATACTTCATCTTGGACGCAATGTTCATTTTTATTTTCTTTATAAAAATTAGTTTTGCTCATACGATAATGGGAGGTTGTGTTGTATTTCTTTTGCATGTTAGAAAATGGTTGGTCTTTGCCACTTTTTGATGCTTGCTTTTCCGTTCTGAAGACTGAGTGGGAAGTCTTCGAGTTTACGGCTGATGATTCCGTGAAAGAGGTATAAAGGGAAAGTAATTGGATGATGTAGTTTCTCATTGGTTTCCCTAGGTCTGCATATGTCCATGAATTAATTCTTGGTTCTCTATCAATATGATGTCATTTTTACTTTTTGGTTTTCAGTTCAATGCAGAAATGCTTTCTTGGGACTGCAGAAAATTTCTGGATCATCTATTTGAGACCAGTCTTGAGGTTTTAAATACAAAATTACTAATTTGCATATATTGGAGGTTACTTGAGGCGTTTATTTTGACAATGCCTGCAGATGTCTTGCTGGTTGGTTCTCTTCCCTGATTTATTGCTTTTTTCTTGCCTTCTGAGATTGCTTTGCTTACTGTTCTTTGCTGCCATAGTAGGTTATTGTCATACTTTTTGTCCTGTCATAACTGTTGAAAATGTCAATTTTGCTCCTTCAGGATGCTGATGACAGCTGGTTTAGTAGACTTAAAGATTTGTTTGTATTCTTCGCGAACTCGCATGTGAAACATGTTTTCAATGAACATCGACACTACCTTGTTTCAAAATGCAAAGTCAGTCTCGTTCATTTCCTGTCCAGGTTTTTTACAGAAGAAGGTGCTTACTTTTACTTCAGTCTATGCTATTACTTCTATTACTTCTATTTCTTGTCCTCTTATCAACTTAGAAGAATAGTCTCGTATCAGCTTATCTATTAGAATGGATGTGATGATACCCATTTCTGTTCTCTTTTTCTTCTTATCCCGGGTACATTTTGTATCTACTCTAGAGGAAACGGCTTGGGCTGCAATGGGCTTGGTCTACTTTCCATACAAGCCCATTTCATCATGTGGACTGTGTTGGGTGTAGGTTTTACGGACTGATGGGCCAAGCATGCTAGGCCCTTTAGTTTATGGTAAAAAAAGATCATGGTAGAAAGCCATAAGAACATGTGAACTTGCTGGTTTATGGGCTTAAGCATTTAGAACATGAAACAATTTGTCATGTTGCACTAAGGTTGGTTGACAGCTGCTTGTTGTTATCACGGAAATATAATTTTGCAGATGTTTCTGCCTCTGTCCAAATTGAGAGTCTCCACTGCTTTACTCTTCTTTGTTCTCAGTTAGATGATAGATTACTGTTTGAACTTATTGCTGGATTTCCTTCAGTTCTAGTTCCACTGGCCACTGATAATCAGGTATGACTGTGTTCCCCCTCCCCCCTCTTTTTCCATTTTGTTGCTGTGTCTATGCTCTTGGCTGTCCTTTTGAAACTTTATTTTCAAATGCAGTTACTTATTTGTTTCCTTTCAAGGTGCTGAATTTTGTTTATTTTCTTATTTAGTTTTTGGGTATAAAGTGGCACTGTGGTTTGATTCCTTGCAGTTTATTGTCTATCTTTTCAGGAGGCCAGAGTAGCTGCTATGGGCTGCATTGATGGGTTATATGCATTATGGCGCCGTGTTGATTTTTCTAGCAAGAAAAATGGTAACATTAAAATATTCATGTCCCAAAATTTTTCATTCATCTACTTTGAGTTAATTTTGTGAATTTTGGGTTTGCTTTTTTTTTTTTTTATTTAAAAAAAAAGATCATGTAGGGCTATAGATCATATACTTTTGCTTCAGACAGCTAATTAGCATTAAATTGAATAGAAAGAGGTTCTTTCTTTGTGGACTTCTTGCTCACATCTTTGTACTTCTCTTCTTTTTAATACTAGTAATATTCTGTTTCCAATATGTGTGTGTGTGTTTCCTATCAAAAAAATAAAAATAAAAACTAAATTTTGTATTTCTCAAATGATTACCCTATTTTCACTAGTATATATATATATATATATATGTATATATTGTAATATTTTGATGGATACATAAATTGCATCTCTGTATATATTTTGAATGTATATCATGCTGTGATATGGGGTCGGAGTTTTGGGATAATATTGTATGGATAGATATCTTGTGGATTAGGGAAGGAATGGCTATACATGTTCATAAGTAGGTGTGTTTGATATATTTTTATATGGAACTTCCCCTCTTTTTTTTTTTCCTCCTTTGTGGGCATCTTTTCACCAATGTATCTCCTATATCATTTTGTCGTAATTAATACAGTAATCTTTGTTTCTTTTAAAAAAATCATCGTTATATTTTGAATGGGTCAAATGACAGGAACCACTGCAATTTGGAGTCATTTTCTTGATGAACTTTTGGGCTTGATGGTTCAGCAAAAAAGGCTTATATTATCAGACAAACACTTTCTTGCTTCATTTATGACATCTTTGCTCAGCTCATCTTGCAATAGTCTTTTAGTGCCACAGAACATTGGACAGAGGTATTCAGCTAATGCTATTAATGTTATGGTACTGCTGGACTTTATTATGTTTGTTGTCCTTTTAAACACTTAAAAGGTATTAGTCTGCATATTTTAAGTACTACTTGTAACTATTTTGATTGTCCCTTTTTATGATCATGTTACTGAGTAAATAGTATTTGGTTAATGATGTTACAGCTATTTTGAGTAATTTCTTGCTTTTGTGTTGTCTAATTTATGCTGTAAATTAGCAATGCTTATCTTGTTATTGTTCCTCTCTGACTTGGCCGCTGGAACACTAATTAGTGCTTTTCTCAACTGTATTTTCTTCATGCTGTGACCAAGTCCATTTTGTGTTATTGATACTTCTCATAAAAATTTTAGTGATGGATGATACATGTGGAGCAAGCAGTTAATGTTGGGAAGGCTGAGGTGAGGATAATGCATACTTCATTCTCAGGCAGTGACAAGGATTCAAAAGATTCCTTTATTTTTTCTTGGAGTCTGGCCCACAATTACAGAACTTATGATCTTAACCATGTAGCCCTTGTTATTCTTACCCTATTCAAATATGTCCTGGTGTTTGCTGTCCATTAACTGCAATATAAAACTAAACACTCTTGGAATTGTTTCAGTTACAACAAGTAACCTAGGAAACTTGGGGCAGTTTTTTGTAAGTCCAATTGTTTTAATGAATTATAGTTTGGTTTAATAATATCTTTAGCACATCTTCTGTATTGATTGTTTGCCAGACTGCATCTGTTGAACTAAATTTTGTTGTGCCTAATCAGCATTTTCATTTCTTACCTGTCTTGAAAAAAATAGGATTTGCGGATTAATCGAGTAATTTTTTTAAATATCTGCCAATTTTTTTTTTTTTTTTATGATTCTAATATTTTATCACAATAATTTGTTTTGTTCGAACTAATATTCATTTCTTGAGAAAGAAAAGGCTTCCTCGCTTTTTCCAAAAGTCATTGATCTAGTATGCTGTAGGAGCTTCCAATTATGAAAAAAAATGGGAGGAGTTAGATTTCGGCTGAATAAATAAAAAAAAGTTCATTTTTTAATTTATATTCATATATGTATATAAAAAAGGGTATAGATATTGATACAAATCATCTCAACAACGTGGCATACTTGTTCCAGGCTGCAAGGGCTTTCATATTAACACACTGTTTCTTCTTATAGTAATTTAATGATTTTGGGCTCAAACTCTTGTAATGTCTTGTGCATATGCATATATTAATTTCTGAAGTTCTCCTTACCGCTTTACTATTTGATAGGTTTGTAGTTTTTGAAGTTCATCAAATAATTTAACTGTTTCTTATTGAACTTACTTGATACTCTTGCCTGTTTACCCACTCTTGCCTGTTTACCCCGATATACGGTTTCAGATTTGATCAACCTACCAAAGAAAAGATTATTGCCTTCATCTTGGGTTCTGCTCTAAAATTTTCTGCATTTGGGAAGGTTTGCCCTCTTAGATATGTTTTTGAGCAAATTTGGTTTTTTGAATTGTTTTTATTTACTGGGAAAGACTTGTTACTCTTTAGGTTAGGATTGATGTTTGATGGGAAAACTGTTGATTGGAAATAATGTCTTTGGCAGTTAAGAATTCTATCTTTGCTCAAAGGGTTGGGCAGTGCAATTCTGCATGTTAAAGATGTCAGTTCATTTTTGTCTCTACTTCTGGAAAGGCATAGTCAATATTATTTTGAGCTAAAAAAGTCATCTCAGAAATTGTCAAAAACTGAAATCAGAATTTGTGCCTTCTTTTGGAGGTAAATATATCATTTCCCCCCCCATTTTAACTTTCAATCATAGACACTTAATCTTATCTTCTCCGTGTTTGATGTGAATTTCCTCATGTGCCTTCACTAGAGCTGTACTTCACCCTCCTCACTGGATGCACATGATTTCAATGTCCATTTGTTGAAAGCTTTGCAAGTAAGAAAGTTTGTAACTTGTGTAGATTGTTTCAGATTTCTGCTCCGGTAAAGATGCATTTACCTTGTTTCATTGATATTTTCTCTTGTATTGTTTTCCTCCCAGGTTGATATGATGTCTTCAGAAGATTCTGCTGTTAT
>JAXCLQ010070833.1:0-13501 GCA_035584115.1 Cedrela odorata
CTTTGTGGATGGCGGAAGCAAATTTGATAGGTGAAATCCCTGAATCTATTGGCAATATGGCAGCGCTTGAGATTTTGCAATTATCGGCAAATAGTTTGACTGGAAAAATCCCCAGCAGCGTATTCACGTTGAAGAATTTGAGTCAACTATTTCTTTATCAAAATATGTTGTATGGCGAAATTCCTCAGGCCGTTGAATCTTTGAACTTGACCGTGATCGATCTCTCGTTTAACAATTTGACGGGAACAATACCAAATGATTTTGGGAAGCTCGACAAATTGTTGAACTTGAGTTTGATGTTCAATCAATTATCTGGTGAAATCCCCGAAAGCATTGGACGTATCCCAACTCTGAAAGATCTCCGATTGTTCAGCAACAATTTATCAGGTGCTCTGCCCCCAGACGTAGGTCGATATTCACCACTTGAAGGTTTCGAAGTTTCATCCAATAAACTTACGGGTAGGCTACCTGAACACTTATGTGCTAGTGGTAAGTTGGTAGGAGTAATAGCTTTTGACAATCATCTCAGTGGAGAATTGCCGGAATCACTTGGGAACTGTAGCAGTTTAAAAATTGTTAGCATTTACAACAATGGTTTTACTGGTAAGATTCCTGGGGAACTATGGACGGCGTTCAATTTATCATTTTTACTAATAAGTAGTAATAAGTTTACAGGTAAGCTTCCTGATAAATTGGGTTGGAATCTTTCCCGACTCGAGATTAGTAACAATAGGTTTTCTGGTAAAATTCCTACCGGAGTGAGTTCTTGGAGGAAGTTGGTTGTCTTTCAGGCCAGTAATAACCTCTTTACTGGTACAATTCCAAGAGAATTAACAGCTCTTCCTTCTATATTGACTCTTTTGCTTGATCGGAACCAACTCTCTGGCTCACTTCCTTCAGATATAAGCTCATGGAAGTCGCTAACTACCCTGAATCTCAGTCGAAATCGGCTCTCTGGAGAAATTCCTGGGCAAATTGGCTCTCTACCTGGCCTTATCAATTTGGACTTGTCAGAAAACCAATTTTCTGGAAAAATTCCAAGTCAAATTGGCCACTTGATGCTCACCTCCCTAAACCTCTCTTCCAATCATCTCACTGGGGAAATCCCTAGTGCGTTTGAAAATGGTGCATACGCTAGTAGTTTCTTGAACAACCCTGCTCTCTGTGCAAGAAGCCCCTATGTAGACCTCAAAATCTGCAGTTTTGTGCCTCGGAAATCAAGCAAGGTTTCATCCCAAAATCTTGCTTTGATATTAAGTGCTGTGATAGCAGTCTTTTTGCTGGCTCTTTTATCTTCGTTCTTTATGATCAGAATTTACCACAAGCGAAAACATGTAATGTCTTCAACGGAGATCATCTCATTCCAGAGGTTAAATTTCAGAGAATCAGACATTCTGACAAAATTGACAGAAAGTAATGTGATTGGAAGTGGTGGGTCTGGAAAAGTGTACTTAGTTCCTGTCAATCGCTCTGGTGATGTGGTTGCTGTGAAAAAAATTTGGAATAACAGAAAGTCAGACCAAAAACACGAGAAAGAGTTTGTGGCAGAAGTTCAGATACTAAGCACAATTAGGCATTTGAACATAGTAAAACTGCTGTGTTGTATCTCCAATGAGAACTTGAAACTTCTTGTTTATGAGTATCTGGAAAATCGTAGCTTGGATCGATGGCTGCATAAGAGAAATCAAACATCAACTCTCTCAGGATCAGTCCATCATGTTGTCCTGGACTGGCCCAAGAGGATGAAGATTGCCGTGGGAGCTGCACAGGGACTATGCTACATGCACCATGACTGCTCACCCCCCATTGTCCATCGAGACGTGAAATCAAGTAACATCCTGTTAGATCCCGATTTCAATGCCAAAATTGCTGATTTTGGTCTAGCTAAGATCTTGATCAAGCACGGAGAACTTGCAACTATGTCATCTGTGGCTGGCTCGTTTGGATACATTGCTCCAGGTGATAAATCTTGCAAATATTAGATTTGCCTCTTCTTGAAGTAGGAATTCAGATGTTTAATTCTTTTGTTATTTTTAAATCCATGTTGGTGTAAGAGTTTTATCTGAACCTTCATGCTTCTAACTTGGAATGCAGAGTATGCTCAAACAACAAAAGTGAATGAGAAGACCGACATTTATAGCTTTGGGGTCATCCTTTTGGAATTAACAACAGGAAGAGAAGCTAATTATGGTGATGAGCACACTTGTCTCGCCAAATGGGCGTGGCGTCAGTTTCAAGAAGGCAATCCTATAGTTGATGCCTTGGATGGGGAAATCAAGGAGCCTAGCTATCTGGAAGAAATGAGCCGAGTATTCAAACTTGGGATCATGTGCACGAGCACACCAGCTTCTGCTAGGCCAAGCATGAAGACAGTTACGCAAATCTTAACCAACCCTGCACTTATTTCAAGAGAGAAAAATGATGGAAGAAGCAAGTTTGATGTGATTCCACTTCTCAAGAATTCAAAGCGTGAGAGAATGTCTGAAAGAGATGATGCTAGTTTGGAGTCTTTAGTGTAAATTTTTTTTGCATAGTTGAATGAATATCAGGATAGTTGGCTACCAATCAGATTGGTTTTGAGGTAAATAAATAAACTGCGGGGAAATTGGAATTATAATTAATGCCATATGATTTAGGTGCAGCATCCACCTGAGGAACAAATTATACAACTTGGACCAGTATGTAAATCAAGATCGTTTGTGAAGAATTTGAGACTATGTACAACCTGGCAGTGAAGCATTTCCATTGCAAATTTTCTCAGTTGTTTGCTGGAATTTTGTAAGACTAACACTGAGCTCCCACTAAGAATAAGTCGACTGTCACTAGGCTCCCATCAATTACATCCCGCTTTATAGAAGAGAGAATATTCCGTAGGGTAACAAGTCAAAGAAGAGTAAATTTAGGACCTGAGTACCAGACATTGTATGATGTTTGTTTTTAAAGACGGAGTTGTGTGTTTGTCATATATTGTTTGAGTTGTAATATCTAAAAAGGAAAATAGTTTTGAAAATGTTACCATATTATTAGTCCCTGTCTGAGCAGCCAAACAAGTAAAAATCAAAGAGAAGAAAATTCCACAGAGACCTTGCAGGCTAGTTCACGAGAAAACTGGGGTTCTGAGTTAATGCTTTGCTCGTGTATGGATAACTACTAGAGCAAGACTTCAAAGTTCATTACGATTTTGAAGTCTCTCACTTTGACCTCACGTTCAACGGATGCCTCTTTCTTTGAAACTACCCTGCTATTACCTCAAGTTACGACCAAATATATGTTTAATTTTAATATTTATAACTATCAAATATATATATTTAATTATTATTGATACTGTAAATTAATACATTATATATTTAATGGATATTATAATACATTAAAAAATATTATTTTTAAATAATAGAAAACCATATTTTAAATCAAAATTTATTACATTAATAAAATTAATGAAAACAATTATTTTTTTAAAAAATATTATTATTATTATGTTTTCTTGGTTTCAACTTTTGATAATTATAAAAATATATATATATATATATATAAATTAGTTAAAATGTAATATGATAATTGTATTTTATAGTAGGAGCACGAGCGAAAATTTGAACTTTAGGATGTAAAGGAATTAGGATTCTTAAACCTTTGTTAAAGTTCCATTGCAATCTTTAATCCATCATCGTTTAAACGATCAAACATGGAAAGTGTGGAGGCAAAGGAAACATGTCCCCTCTATCCCTGTTAACTAAACAATGCCTAAAAATGTCAAAATCAATGAGAACACAAGAAGCACGGTTGGTTTTCACATTTTTAATGTAATGTATTGCAGTGCACAATGTACACGTATTACATCTCCATTAGCTCAGCTTCAACAACAGAGTTCATAAAATACCAGAGCAACAAACTAGCCCTTACAAAATGCAGAAAACAGCCCCAACGTGTATCTGAAACCTACCGTACGCCCTCTTCTTTTCTTCCTCAGCCATGCAAACTCCCAAATCTATGATCAAGAACTGCCGTTCTATTGAAATTAAATCAACACTGGCAAAATCCGCCACTCATTAGCCATTGGACCACATCAAACTCCTCACTCTGCACCTGGCCTAAGATCATCTGAACTGGCGATTTCATCACTGAATTATCCATCATCAACATGAACATCAATGACACCATCCTGTTGCATAGAGGTGAGTTTATGGCTTAATTTTGAAAATGTTGCATATAGATAAGATATTTTCAAAGTTGTCGAGTTTACAATTAGAAGAGTTTTCATATACATTGGTCAATATTAATTGATAATGAATTGTCTATAAATAAAAGTCATTCTTACTCCATTTGCTATCTCTTATAAATTCTCTCAATCCTTCAACTTCTAAATTTCTTTCAAAGAGAAATATCAAAATACTCTATTTGAATGATTTTCTTAATACTTAATAAATGGTTTTACAATTGTACTCTTTTTATATTTAGAAAGAAGTTGTAATATCACATTTTATAGTAAATTCTTATATTTTATCCGTAGTTTTTTTTTCCTAACTAATTTGGCGTTTTTCCATGTAAATCTGTGTATTATTTATTTTTATTTTCATTATTTATTATTATGATTATATGGTAGGCAAAACTACCTATATATACAATAGAAAGTTAAGCCTTCTATTTACATAACAATTGTTTGTGAATTTCATTTTAAGTTACAGATAAAAGTCTCAAGCATCCTAATAGTTGTATCAAAGCATCAGGTTGTTGTAACTCATTTACGGAGGTACTATTCAAGTACTTGTCACTATTTACATATGCATGAAAATAGTAAGTCTAGTATAGTGGTGCAAGTGATATATTTGTATGATGGCATACATGTTAAGAAAAATTATATTAAAATGACTTTGAATTACCTAAGGAGTTTGGGTTTAAATTGAACCATTGTGATCCCTCTAGTCTTTCTTGAGAATTTTCTAATGTTCTTTTACATATATAGTGCACTTACTACTATTAAAAGTTTTGGTATTATTTATGTATATGATACTATTTATAGTAAAATAGTATAAGTGAGTTCGAGTAAGATCGGGACTATGGCAACAAAATTTAAAATTAAAAAATTTAATGAAAGTGATTTCTCATTGTGGAAGATGAAAATGAAGGTAATATTGAGAAAAGATAAATATTTGGCGGCTATAGAAGATAAATCGAAAAGTATCACATATGAAAACAAGTGGAATTAAATAAATAAGGATGAAATGGTTGATCTCTACTTAGGATTAGCTGATGAGGTATTATCGAGTGTTGAAGAGAAAACGACGGCAAAAGAGATATAGGATGCTCTCACAAAGTTATATGAGACAAAATCACTTCACAATAAGATTTTTCTAAAGAGAATGATTTACACTTTTCGGATGCAGAATCAACAACAGTGATGGAGCACGTCAATACTCTAAAAATCTTATTTTGCAACACACATCGTTGGGTCATAAAATAAAGGAAACTGAACATGTGAAGCTTCTATTTCAAAGTTTATCAAACTTGTATGATCAATTCATTATCAACTTGACAACTTGGCAAGTTCGCATCAAGTTAAGGCTCTATTGGTAATGAGAGGTAAATCAATGGAACGTGGCTCCAGTTAGAGTTAAAATCGTGGTAAATCAAAATCAAAAGGTAAGAAGAAAGTTAAATACTACAGTTGTGGTAAGGTTGGGCACGTGAAAAAGAAATGTTAGAAAAATAAGAAGAATGTAGATACAAGTTCTCAAGGAAACATGGTAAATACCTCAGAAAATGGAGAAATCTTATATAGTGAGACGATAATAGTCATTAAAGGTATAAAGAAATTTGTTGAAGTATGGCTCGTGGATTCAGCAGCGACATGGCACATGACCTCTCAGAGAGAAAAATTCCATCAATACAAACATATCTTAGGAAGATCTGTGTTCATGAAAGATGATCATGCCTTGAAATTTTTAAGTATTGAGATTGTTAAATTAAACTTGTATGATAACACGACTCGTATCATTCAAGAGGTATGACATGTGAAGGGCCTTAAGAAGAATCTATTGTCATTAGGATAATTGGATGGGATTGAGTGTAAAACTCATATTCAGAATAAGATTACGAAAATTGTTCAGTAGCCACAAACTTGTACATATAGTAAGAACAAATAAATTAACTTTTATTTAACACAACACAACACATGAATATAATTTGATTTCTACTTGCTTAAATATTTAAAATTGAGCCTTATGATATCTCTTATGTTAGTAGTCATCTAGAAACCAATGAAGGATTCCTATCTTTATATTTGATGGGAATAAACTAGGACATTGTGCATACAAGTTTTGAAAAGATTTTTGTGTTCTTTGCATATTGTTTGTATTTAGTAACTGAAATAGAAAAAATAATTTTTGAAATTGTTACTATATCAGTCATTGCTTGAGCTACCAAATAAAGTAAATCAAAGACCGCAATGACCAGGCAGGCCAATCCTCAAGAAAACTGATGGTTGTAAGCAATTGCCCTATTTATGTATTATTTATAATAAATTAACTAATTGTCAAAATCTCCCACTTTGCCTCGACTTATTGTGTATTCGTTAAACAAAGGCATCTGTAAAGTCTTTTTCCTCTCAAAACCCTTTTTTGTGTTTACGTCAAGTTACACATTTTTTTTTTGAAATTTGGAATAATAATTAAAGAGAGGTTTGAATTCAAACAAGAGGATCATGCTACTTGTTGAAATATATATTTTTCCTGATCAAGGCGGTTGACCATTCTTTGCTGGAATTGCGAAATTACTCTAAGAACATCAAAATCGAATGTGAACACACTGTTAGTTTCACATTTTAATGTAATGCATTGTACGATGTCTGAAGAAGTGATCCAAACTGCACATTACATATCCATTAGCTCAGCTTGAACAACAGAGTTCATACCATACTAGGGCTACAAACTAACCCATCCAAAATGTTGAAAACAACCCCAACATATCTCCGAAACCTACTATAAACCCTTTTTATTTTCTTCCTCAGCCATGCCAACTCCTAAATCTATGATCAAGAACATGCAATTCAATTGAAACTAATTCAACAATGGCAAAATTCACCACTCATTAACCATTGAACCACATCAAACTCCTCGCACTGCACCTGGCCTGAGATCATCTGTACTGACGATTCCATCACTGAATCTCCCTCATCAACATGAACATCAATGACACAATCCCACCTTTTATCAGTGAACTCAAGAATCCCACTAAACTGGACCTTAGTTTCAACTCTATTCCATGCCAATTTCCAAGAGTTCTCTATAATTGTTTTGAGCTTGACAGTTGGAATTTTGGCTCTTGTATGAAATAGACCAAGAAAGCACAGAAAAATGATGAATGAACAACCAATATATTCTATATCAACTCAAGTTACAAAACTCTGATTTACAAGAAGAATGTGATGAATATATAGCTACAAAGGTCGGTCAGTAAACCCTAGAGGACTAAAGTTAAAAGTGTCCTTTGTACAGAAATGGATGTAAAAAAGCAATGGAGGCTGGTACAGGAATCAGGTCTGCTGTGTAACATTGTCTACTACTCTATCAAGTACTAGCATAACTACCTCTGTTGTCATCTTTTTCATCTGTTTCTATTTTCTGCATTTTGTGGGTTGAGCTCTTTAATTTCTTAAACTTGCACAAAGTGGCCTAACAAGCTTTTACTTCAACTCCTCCTTTCAAAGTTGACCTTCCTTCTGTAAGGTTGAGTTTGCCTCTAAAATTTTTAAATTTTCTAGCAGTAAGTGGCTTTGTGAACCCATCTGCAATTTGATCTTCTGTAGGTACATACTGAATATTCAACTGTTTGTTCAAAACCTTATTTCTCACAAAATAAATGTCTATTTCAATATGTTTGGTCCTTGCATGGTACACAGGATTTGCTGCCAATGCTGATGCACTAAGACTCTCACACCAAATTATTGAGGGACTTGTAAAATTGATTTTAATTTCTGCAAGGAGGGACCTAATCCAGCTTAATTTTGCACTAGTATGAGCTAGAGCTCTGCACTCTGCTTCAGCACTGGACCTTAACACTACCTGCTGCTTTTTTGAGCTTCAAGAAACTAGATTTCCTCTTAAAAATATATTGTATCCAGTGGTAGACCTTCTATCATCTTGGTCTGATGCTCAATCAGCATCTGAGAATCCTACAAGATTCAATTCATCTGTTTTCTTGAACACAAGTCCATAACTACGAGTATGTTTCAGGTATCTTAGCACTATTTTACAAGAATTCCAGTGTGCATCATGTGGCTCATTCATATACTGACTCAACTTGTACACAGCAAAGGTAATATCTGGCCTTGACAAGGTTGCATACTGTAATGAGCCAATTGCATCGGTTTTCCATCAAGTTTACTCAGCTTGGTACCTACTGCCATAGGAGTGGTGACTCCCTTGCATTCAAGCATATTTGTTTTCAGCAGCAAATCAGTGATGTACTTTGATTGGTTCATGAACAGAATACCTCTTTCTCTTTTGATTTCAAAGCCTAAAAAGAAACTTAACTCACCTATATCCTTTAAGGCAAAAGTACTGCTGAGTTTACTGATCAGGTTCTCTATATGCTCATTGCTGCTACCTGTTATAATAATGTCATCCACATAAATTAGCATTAAGGTGATGTCTTTCCCATTAATTTTATAGAAAAGTGAGGTGTCTGTTCTTGAGTCTGTAAAGCTCCAATCCCTTAAAATAGCCTTCAACTTGTCAAACCATGCCCTTGGTGCTTGTTTTAGCCCATACAGGGCTTTCTTCAATTTGCATTCATGATTAAGCTTCTTTGCATCTTCAAAACCAAATGGTTGTTTCCTATACACAACTTCATTAAGTTCTCCATTTAAGAAAGCATTGTTGATGTCCACTTGTCTGAGATTCCAGTCCACATGCACAGCTAAACTCAAGATGACCTTGATTGTTGCAGGCTTCACTACTGGACTAAAAGTTTCAGAAAAGTCTATTCTTGGAGTCTGTAAGTATCCCTTGGCCACAAGTCTTGCCTTATATTTGTCAATACTTCCATCTGCATTTTGTTTTACCTTAAAGATCCACATGTTACCTACAACCTTCATGGCTAGTCTTTGAGGTACAAGTATCCAAGTTCTGATCTTTTCAAAAGCACTCAGTTCTTGTTCCATAGCTAACTTCCAACTCTGACTACTTAAGGCTTCTTTTTCATTCACAGGAATTTTGACATCCAAAAAATGAGATGATTCAGCAAGATAGTATTTTAGTTTGAATATACCAACTTTGCTCCTTATAATCATAGGATGACCATGTATCTGAGGTTCATGCAGACTAGTGTTCTGTTGGTTTGCATTTGAAGAATGTGTGTTTGAAGGAGAGGTGGAGACTTCAAGTTGAGTAGTTTGGTTTCTGTCTGAAGTGTTGTGAGAGAAAGAGGAAAGTTCTGAATCTTGAGCATCTAAGACATGTCTTACATCTGGAAACATGTGGTTGCTGAGTTCACTTGTGAACCAATTTAAGATGGTATAAGGGGACTGTTAGCTTTCGAGGACATTAGTTCTTTGGGAACTTGTGGAATGAAGTTTAGATCATTTATGAAAGGAAAATTATCCTCATTGAATACTATATTTCTTGCAATATAGATTCTCTTTTAGGGATGTAAGCAAAGATAACCTTTGTGATGGATGTTATATCCTATGAAAACACACTTTGAGGTGTGAAATTGGAATTTGTTTTTGCTGTATGGCCTCAAGAAGGGGTAGCATTCACAACCAAAGACTTTTAACAGCTTGAAGTCTGGTTTGTAGCCAAAGAGAAGTTCAAAAAGAGATTTTTTAGCAATCACAGCTGTAGGCATTCTGTTTATGAGGTAGATTGAAGCGTAGAATGCCTCCCACCAATATTTAAGAGGCATCCCAGCTTGAGTAAGAAGGGTTAGACATGTCTCTACAAGATATCTATGCTTCCTTTCAACTTTTCCATTTTGGTTGTGTGTGTAGGGACATGCATATCTGAGGGCAATTCCATGTTCAATCAGAAAACTTTCAAAAGCTTTGAACTCACCACCACCCCCTCTTATGTCACACTGAATAGCTTTTATTTTCAATTCAAATGACTTTTCTACAAGACTTTTGAAATGCTTAAATGTGATAACTGCATCAGACTTATATGCAAGTGGGTATATCCAAGTAAATCTGGTATGGTCATCTACAAATGCTATATAAAATCTGTAACCATTGACTAATGATACAGAAGCAGGACCCATAAATCAGTGTGTATGAGTTCAAGGGGTTTCTTTATTTTAGTGGCCGTAGTCTTATATGGTTCCTTATGCATTTTTCCAAGTTTACATGCAGAACAGAAAGACAATGAAGCTGTCGAAAGGTTTTCATTGATTTCTTTCAAATCAGTACAAGCTAAGACAACATTTTTTAAGATTCTTATATTAGGTGGTCTAACCTCTTGTGCCACAAGTCTAGATTTCTTTGACTCTTTGAAACTTTTAGGAATTGACATGGACTTGACTCTAATCTAACAGCTTATGAACTAAAACATGAAGATTTTGGCAAGGAAGTTAAGTTGACAGAAAACAAAGATTATGAACTCAACTCTAGCCCCTTCAACAATTGATACAAACCTCTTTTAGCCACTCCTTGAAGCAGAACTTTCCCCTTCTTTAGGTCCTTCAGAACACATGAGTTTTTGTGAAAAATGATTAAGGCATCATTATCATTCAACATTTGTGACACACTAATGAGATTCTTTTTTTATCTTAGGAACATAAAAAAACTTTGTTTAACTTTAATGTGGCGTGTATATGTTTGTGTGTCCAATATGTGAAATAGATAGCATCTCACCATTCCCTACTAAAATTTTCTCATCTCCCTTGTACTCTTGGCTTACTTGCAGGTTTTTGAGAGAATTTGTAATATGATTTGTGGCCCCTGAGTCCATATACCATGAAGGATCAGATGTTGTTTCAGGTGTGGTGATGTAGGCCCCCTCAGTGTCTTGTTTGTCCTGCTGAGGTGAGTAGTCTTTGTTGTATCTATGCCAGCACTCAGCTGCTGCATGACCAGTCTTCAGACATATTTGGCACGTCGCCTTAGGTGATTTGCTTTTGCCACTTGTGTTTCGATCTCTACCTCTACCACCAGCATTGTGGACTCCCTTGTTCTAATTTCCTGTGTTCCAGTTTTTCTTCATATTCGATTGATTTTGAGCATAGTTGGCATTGATTTCTTGCTGAAAACCAAAGTTAAATGTCTCATTCCATGCATCCAATCTGTTCTCATAACTTAGGAGAATAGAGTAGACTTCTTCTATAGCAGGTGTCTCTGATCTAAATGATATATTCACTATGACCGAATCATAGTCCCTTCCTAGACCACCTAGGATGTAGAGAATTAAATCCCTGTCATTAATATAATCTCCAGCAGCTTTGAGAGCATCAGCCATCCCTTTGATCTTCATGTAATATCTGTCATGCTCAAGTTTTCCTTCTTTGTTAAAGAAATCAAGCTGTGTAAATTGACTATCTTAGCCATTGATTTTGTAGCAAAGATCTTGCTAAGTGCTTCCCATAACTCAGCAGATGAGGAACATTTTACCACTGCAGCCAACATAGGCTCACTGAGAGTGGAAAGTAGCCATCCCATGAGCTGTTAATCTTGCTTCTTCCAGGTTTTGTAGACTGGATTTATAGTTGTGATGTTATTGTTCTCATCATCAACAGATATGTCATACTTGTATGGTGGTGTGACTTTGATGTCAAGGTAGTCTTCAAGGTCATTGCCTCTTACAGATGGCAGAACTTGAGACTTCCACAGAAGGAAATTTCCATCATTTAACTTGATGGTGTTTAGAAAAGAAAAGGTATTAGCATTAAAGTTTGATGTGTTTTGTGGAACTGCTGCAACTTGAGTTGAGTTGAGTTGCTGGATTGATCACTTGTAGTTGCCATGTATTCTTACAACGTATCAAAACTCTAATACCAAGTTGAAATTTTGGCTATTGTATGACATAGACCAAGAAAGCACAGAAAAATGATGAATGAACAACCAATATATTTTATATCAACTCAAGTGACAAAACTCTGATTTACAAGAAGAATGTGATGAATATATAGCTACAAAGGTTTGTTAGTAAACCCTAGAGGACTAAAGTTAAAAGTGTCCTTTGTACATAAAGAGATGTAAAAAAGCAATGGAGGCTAGTACAGGATTCAGATCTGCTGCATAGCACTGTCTGCTGCTCTGTTAGGTACTAACATAACTATCTCTGTTGTCATATTCTTCATTTGTTTTTGTTTTCTGCATTTTGTGGGCTGAGCTCTTTGATTTCTTGGACTTGCACAAAGTGGCCCAACAAGCTTTTACTCCAACTTTGACTGCCTAGACCTCTCCCAAAACTGCTTTTTCGGCTCAATTCCTGATGATATTGATAGTTTGTCTAGCCTGCAGTTCCTCAGTCTCAGCACCAATAATTTTTCTGGGGACATTCCAGCCAATGTTGGGCGACTAACGAAACTTAGGGAGCTCGAGCTTTTTCAGAATTAGTTTAACGGCACTTTCCTATCAGAAATTGAGAATCTCTAGAATCTTGAATTTTTGGGGTTAGCATACAACAGAAAGTTTGTGCCATCAAAGTTGCCTTCAAATTTCACACAATTGAAAAAGCTCAAGACTTTGTGGATGGCTGAAGCAAATTTGATTGGTGAAATCCCTGAATCTATTGGTAATATGTCAGCGCTTGAGAATTTGGAATTATCAGTAAATGATTTGACTGGGAAAATCCCCAGTGGCTTATTCATGTTGAAGAATTTAAGTGAATTATATCTTCGCTAAAACAGGCTAACTAGGGAAATTCCTTCCCTAGGTTGTTGAATCATTGAATTTGACTGTGATTGATCTGTCGTTTAACAATTTGACGGGGACAATACCAAATGATTTTTGAAAGTTTGAAAAATTGTTGGATTTTGTTATACACGTGATCAAAGTTAACAATGACATATAAGAGAGGTGTTGTTTTAAAAAGGGATGCATTTATTCAAAAAAGGACACAATTGTTCATTAAACAATTGTGCCCATATGAAAAAACAAATCTACTCATGAATGGTTGTTATGTAATCTATAAATAGACAAGATCAGACAATGTTGAAATCATTTAAAACACAATGTTTATATACTTTTATTTTCTAGAAAGAGAAAGTGAACAATTTGTATTCAAGTGTTAGAAACATATTCTGATTTCAAAGTTTGAAGTCTCTAAATGTACTTACCAGTCTCACAACAGTATTTACAAGAATAAATAGATTTGAGTTTGAAGTTCAATCAATTATTTGGGGAATTGCCGGAATCACTAGGGAATTGTAATAATTTGCGAGTTATTAGCCTTTCCAAAAATGTTTTTACTAGGAAGATTTCTTGGAGCTGGGGGCTGACATAAGACTATAGGAGTGGTAATATTTTTTAAGAAACCTTGTATATCTACTAGCATTGTTATTTTCACTTAAA
>JAXCLQ010070834.1:0-11239 GCA_035584115.1 Cedrela odorata
AACTCTTCAAATTTAAACTATTCAACAAACTCAACGATTATGGGTAACATTTAGCAATGTGCCATAGTTAGAGGTGGCAAATGGGCCGGGCCAGCTCATCAATAATGTAGGCCCGGCCTGGCTCAGACTCTTGAAGGACTAGGTCGAGCCTAAAGATACAGGCCCATCACGGACCCGGGCCCGACTTAGGCTCGGCCTATGGCCATAGGCCTGCTAAATAATTAATTTAATATTTTTTATTATTTATACTATTATCGGGGGTTTAAATAAAAATTATAATTACTTCAAGTATCGATCTGTTTAAAAGAAGTATCGATCTGTTTGAAGTACGTATCAAACTGTTTGAATGACATATCGATCTGTTTGAATGACGTATAGATCCATTTGTCAATTTCAAATGTTTAAAAATTTTCTCTACAAAAAGTATCAATATTGTTTTCTCAATATATTAATCTTCACTCAAATGTTAAATATTCAAAAATCAAAATTTAAATAATGGCTAGAAAAAATACCAACGGTAACAAAAAATGGTCAATTTATTTCAAATAAATTAACGTTTTGTTTCAATTTCTTCTCATATTTGATTTTCTCTCATTCTCTCTTCATTCTTTGTCGATTTCTCTCTTTTCACCCAAAGTTACAAACACTAATTTCTGTGATTTGAACTCTCAAATCCTAATTTCGCTGATTCAGTGTAAACTACAACGACTCTTCTATCTCCGTGTGAGCAAAGCATTATTCTCGTCGGTACTATTTTTTTTTCTTTCTTTCTTTCTTTTTAAATTCTGAATTATCTTTTATTTTTTGATTATGTGAAATGACCAAATTTGTATGCTGATCAAATTTATAATTATAATTTTTTCATGTCATTCCTATTGATTGCAGATACTGAAATTATTTTTCTTAAATAATGTTAATTGAATAAAATTTGGATGAAAGTGAATCTACCTCTTTTGCAGTGAGTGTTTCTAGATCTAAAAGATCTAGAAAATCAAGTGTTTGAGATATTTTTATATTAGAGTCCTAACTTAATAATACAACTGGAAAACTAGAACAAAAAGCTTTTTGTAAGTTGTGTAAAGTTGTACTAAGTGCTGGGAGTGAAAATGGTCATTTGAAATGACATATGATAATATGCACTCAAACGCATGCTCCTTCGGAAGACTGTACCCAATCTTTATTTGCACTAAATACATCCGGGAGTAACACTATTAATTGTTCTAGGTACTCACATCAAGTTATGAGAGAAGGAATGGCTAAATGGATTGCATCGAGTGAGCATCCTTTCACCTAGGTAGAAGACAAAAGATAGGAAAATTTCATAAAAAGTATGTTCAACATTCTTTTAAATTAGTTTCTAGAAATACATGTAAAAGTGATTGTATGAGATTGTTTGAACAAACCAAAAAAAATTTGATTGCAACTTTTCATTCTTTTAAAGGTATTATTTCTATTACTTCTGATTGTTGGATTGGATGTAATAGGTTTGGTTATATTTGTGTTACTTCCCATTACATTGATAATAATTGAATGTTGCATAAAATAGTTATTGTATTTTGTGAATTAAAATTTCCTCATAATGTTTTCTCCATTTTCAGTGCAATAATGAGTGTTTTAAGAGAATATGAAATACAAGATAAAATTTTTAGCATTACTTTTAATAATGTGTATGACACTATTGTTGCTATTGAATTGTTTATTAATAATAAAATGCCTGCATGTAATTTTGGCACAAACTTTTTTCATATAAGATGTGTTTGTCATATTGTTAATTTGATTGTATAAGATGATTTAACTTTAATTAATTATCATATAGAGAAGATTAGAGATGCAATACTATATATTTCATCACATGGTTTTAGAAGATAATATTTTAATTCTTCTTTATTACATTATGGACTATAACCTAAGAAGTTTATGCTTGATGTAAAAAACTCGTTGGAACTTTATATATTTGATGTTGAAATCTTGTATTAATTATAGTAATGCAATTACTAATTTTTATAATAAAAAAGTGGGTGATATACTATTGACTTCTAATGACTAGATTATGGCATTTAATTTTATAAATTTCTTAGAAACATTTTATAATGTTACATTGTCATGTTCACGTGTTTATTTTCCAACTTTATATTGTGTTTTGAATCATTTATTTGATATTAGTTATTTGTTTACTATTCAAAGAAATGTATATGAGTTTAAAACTATTTGCTTTACTATGGAAGAAAAATTCAAAAAATATTGGAAATATATTCCAGTATTGTTTATATATGTAGCAGTAATGGACACTCGAATAAACCTTTTTGGTGCAATTAAATGTTACACTTAAGTTAGTAGATGCAATTGCAAAAAATTTAAATGTTACACTTGATATGGACAAATTTTCTTTTGAAAACTCTTTAAATAATATTTACACTTAATATGAGGGTATAGTAGGAATAAATACACTAATTTTTGAGCACAATAATGAACCTATAGCTAATACTCCTTCATGAAAACTTTTGAGCACAATTACCAATAGATTTGCTTGCTCCTCTTCTTCTATTGACCATAATGAATTTTGAAAATATATTTCTATTAATTATAATTTGATGTTTAGTATAGAACAAAAAAGAAATTTTGATGTTTTGCAATAGTGGAAAGTAAATGTTAGGGTGTTCCCTGTACTATCCATCTTAGCTCGTGATCTACTAACTCTTCTGATGTCTATAATAGCATCGGAATCTGCTTTTAATGCAAGAAACAGGGTATTGGATGAACGAAGATCAAGATTATCACCAAATGTATTGAATTGTTTGATATGCTTGAAAGATTGGCAGGATGCAGAACAGAGAATTCAGAACTAGAACGATGATCGGGATGATGAAATAGAGGAGAATGATTCTATTGATGAAAATTAGTTTGTAATATTTAATATTTGTAATTTTAATATAAAACAATAAAATGGTTAAAATGCAAATGATAAATGGTTCAGTAGGTGCCAACCTAGTTACGATATACTGTAATTATAGTGATGCAAGTTCATCCATTTATTTATTTAATGATGATGTCAAATTCACTTGTAATATCAAACAAGTTCAATCAGATCGATACATACAAGGAAATAGATCAATACATTCAAGTCAAAAACTTCAAAAGAAATTACAAGTTTGATCATATTGATACATTGACAAAAAAGATTGATATTTTTTATCGAGAAAAGTACCGATACATTTGAAATTAACATCAGCCTGTAGGTATGCTCAAGTCCAGACCCAACAAGGCCCGTGTGGGTTGGGCTTAATGAGTCATGCAAGGCTTCATGATTTTTAAGCCTAGCTTGGCCCAATGCGAGTATTATCGGGGTTTATGTCTTTAAGCTCTGATGGGCTTCAATTTCGCAGGTCGGGCCAGCCCGTTTGCCACCTCTAGCCACAACCTCTAAACTACAATGAAGAATTTCTTCATCAAATCTTACTCTGATTGTATATACCGTGTAGATAAAATCTTTCCATTGTCTAATCTTATTCGAGGAAGGGTTTATGAATGTCAAAACCCTAATATCAATTCTTCCACGAAATGTCGATTAATATGTCCTGAACTTTCCAACATGAATTCCTCGTGTTGGTTTTTAAAATTTGCTCTAGCCAAAGAATTTTAATTTAAAAAATTTATTGGCACTCGTCAAGGAACTCGACCCAGTGAAAATTAGCGAAAACTCTCACTTTAATTATTGAGCCAATGGATCCCATCTAGACCATCATCCAAAGACTAATATGAACAACACATAATGAAACTAGCTTTTTATACAGGACATTAATAGTCCCGTACGTATACACTATATGTACTATGTGTATCCATATAAACTCTGACTCTGATGTCTTATGTTAGAAGATTACTTTGTATACTAGTACAATCTAACAATAAATTATTGACTATATGCATATCACGTGATTTATCAATTTTTGGTCCCATTTGAAAAATAGTTCTTTAACTATTTCTCCATACTAATATCTTTATGATATAACTCACATTGTCACCCGTACTAATATTATCTCATAATATTCATCAGCTGCATTTAATATGCTTATTATGTGATATGATTGCCCAATTAATATCATGTCCGTAGAGAAAGATTTTGATAATTTTATTTAACTATTAAATGAATTATCTGAACAATTCATACATACTTTATTATACAGTATGATTCAATAAAGAAAACAGCTTACATATGTGAATAAATAACTCTTCTTTCATTGATAATATAAAATAATACAAGATCCATAACCTTTAGCCCGACAATACGAATGGTTTCTAGAGCATACATTAATAATCTCCCACTTGCACTAAGGTCATTCACTATTGTATCTTATACCCATCTTTTCAAGATGTAGGTCCAGCTACTTTAGTGTTATCGTCTTAGTGAGTGCGTTAACAACATTATCCGCTGATGCTATTTTCCATACAAGGATCTCTCCTGCTCTAACGAACTCCCTTAAAATATGATATTTGCACTAAATATGTTTAGACTTTTAGTGTGCTCTCGGTTTCTTTGCCTGTGCAATTGCTCAAATATTGTCACAAAACATGGTTATTAGATAATACATGTTAGGAATCACACCTAATTCAGATATGAACTTGAACATCCAAATAGTCTCTTTTGCAGCTTCTAAAACAGCAATATATTCAACCTCTGTAGTTGAGTCCACTGTCGTTGTCTGCTTGGAACTCTTTTAACTTACAGTACCTCCATTACATATACAAATGAATTCAGATGTAGACTTTCTATCATCTAGATTTGATTGAAAATCAGAATCTGAGTATCTCTAAATGCTCAACTATTGACATCCAAAATTCAGAATCAAATAATTAGTTCTTCTTAAGTACTTAAGGATTGAGTTTACTCTCGACCAATATTTCTCCCCCAGATTGGTATGATATCTGCTTGTAACACTTACAATATATACTATATCAAGTCGTGTACATAGCATTGCGTACATCAAACTACCTATAGCTAAAACATAAGGTATAGTAAGCATTCATTGTGCCTCATCATCGAACTTAAGATCCATCTCTTTAAAGAGATAAAGATTGTGATTGAAGGGCAAGAGACCTCTCTTAGAGTTCTCCATATTAAAAATTTTCAACATTTTTTCTATGTACATTTTCTAGGATAATCCTATTACCCTATTTGCTTTATCTTTATAGATATGAATTCCAAGAACAAGAGTTGCTTTCCTCAAATCTTTCATCGAGAAGGTTCTGGACAACTATAGTGTCACCTCAATCATCATGCCCATGTCATTTCCCATCGATAATATGTCAACTACATATAATATGAGAAACATGATGACATGATCTTTAACCTATTTATAAATATAGGGTTTATCTAGGTTTTTCTCAAAACCAAATGATTTGATCAACTTATCAAATCGTAAATTCCAATTTTTAGAAGCTTGCTTCAATCTATAAATGGATTGATACAACTTACATACCTTATTTCTATTTATAGTGGATACAAAACCTATGGGTTGTTGTATATGAATGTTTTCCTCAAGATACTCATTGAGGAATGCAATTTTTACTTCCATCTGTCAAATATCATAATTATGGTATGCTGTAATGGCTAGCATAATCCGGATAGACTTAATCATAGCCACGGGTGAGAAGGTTTTCTTATAATCCAACCATTATTTCTGAGTATACCTTTTTGCTATTAGCCGGGCTTTATAGGTCTCTACCTTGCCATCTTTACCAATTTTTTTTTCTTGAAGATCTATTTTTAGCTAATAGAAACAATTCTTTCTGGTGCATCGACAAGTGTCCAGACTTGGTTGGGATGTATAGATTGAATCTCTATCCAGCATAGCTTCCTTATAACTTTTAGGATCATCACCATGATCAATTTCTTTCACTAAGAACGATTTAAAATCTTCCTCATGGAGAAATTCGTATCACTCTAGAGGTTGGGATGCTCTAGAAGATTTTTGAGCTGGAATTAGAACTGAGCTATGCTAACTAGACCCTTCCTTAAGCTCAATTTCTCTTCCCGTACAACCTTATTCTAAGAACTCTTCTTTTAAGAAGTAGACGTTTCTATTGATCGAAATTCTTTGATCAGAATGAAAGTAAAAATGATATTCTAAACAATCTTTAGAATATCCAATAAACTGACCCTTCTATGATTTTACATCTAGCTTATTAGTGTTAACTAGTTTAATATAAGCTGGACAACCTCAAATTCTCATATACTTAATATTGAGTTTCTTTCTATTCCATACCTCATACAGATTCTTTTGGACTGATTTTGACGGGACTCTGTTAAGAATATGCATAGCAATCTGTAGCTCATATTCCTACAAATATAATGATAAGTCTATAAAACTCATCATTGATTGCACCATATATAATAGGGTATGATTTCTTCTTTCTACTACACCATTCAACTATGGTGTATAGGAGAAGTGAACTGGGAAATAATACTAATTTTTTAAAAAAATTCTTGAAATTCTGTTCTTAAATATTCCTTTCCACGATCTTATCCTAGAATTTTAATACTCTTTCTAGTTTGGTTTTCTACTTCATTTTTGAATTCTTTGAACTTTTCAAATGATTTAGATTTGTATTTTATCAAATACATATACCTATACCATGACATATCATCAATAAAGGTAATGAAGTACTCAAATCCTCCTCGAGCCTTGGTACTGAATGGTCCACACATCTGTATTCATGAGTTCCAACAGTTCATTTGCTCTCTTGCCTTTACTATTAAAGAGCGATTTGGTCATTTTCTCTTGAAAACATGATTCACTGGTTGGATAGGATTCCAACCCTAGTGTACCTAAAATGCTACTTTCTCCAAGCTGATTTAATCGACTCTCTTTGATATGACCTCATTTATAATGTTATAGATATTTAGGATTTGAATTATCACGAATTCTTTTATTAGTAATAACTTTTATTGAATAACTATTATTCAATTCAAGGATATACAAACCATTCATATTTATTGCTTTGCTAACTAATACATTTCTCAAATGTATCAAACGTTCATTTCTAGCAAAACTGTACATCATAACCACATTTACATAGTACAAAAATATAAATAATGTTTCTAGTTGTTGTAGCAATACAATACATGGTGTAATCTCAAAATGTGCCTGCTAGATAATCACAGCTTGCAAGATCCTGTGGCCTCGGCAGCAACTGTTGCTTTATTAGCCATCTTCAAAACGATCTTGCCTCTCGACAATGTAGATTTATTCTGCATTGCCTACAAAGAGACACAAATATGAGATGTAGCTGCTGAATCTAATATTCAGGAATGATGATAAGAAATAACACTTATTTCATAATCAATCATAGATTAACTATACGTACATACTTTAGCCTTTCTAAGATTGTCAAGGTATAGAGGACAATTCCTCTTCCAATATCTGTCTTTCCCACAATGGAAATACTTTCCCTTGGCCTTAGGCTTTTCAGCCTTAGAGGTGACTTTTTTATAGCTATTTTTTTTTGGACAACTTTTGGTATTTTCTATTATGGCTTCTTTAACTTACTATTAGTTCTACTAACAGAAGCCATGTGGACATCCTCATATCCTTTCCCTCTAGAGTTTTGTCTGTACAACTTCTAAAGCTCATTGAGCAACTCAGATAGAGTTCGCTCAATCCTATTTAAATTATAATTAGTTATAAAAGATTTATAACTATGAGGAAGAGATTGGAGAATCATATTCACCTTGAGACAGTCAGGCATAACTACCTCATTTATATCCAATTGCCCTATTTGATTTATCATCTTAATGACATGATCATCAAGGGGTAGTTCTTCCCTGAGCCTCATATTGAAGAAGGAAGCACAAACTCGTATTCCACCACTTGGGTATTCTCACAATACAACTCTTGTAACGCGATGAGGATATTATAAGCACTATAGACATTTTCATGCTTCATCTGGAGATCCTTGTTCATTGAGGCTTCCATGTAATCTCAAGCTCTCCAGTTATCCTCTTTACAATTTTCTAATACCTCACGATTCTCTGGTGAAGCATTGTTATCAACATCAAGTGGCATAGGTGCCTCTAAGACATAGCCCATTTTCTCGAAATCCAAAACAATTATGAAATTTCTGAGCCAATCTTTAAAATTAGGCCCCGTCAACATATAACTATCCAAAATGTATAGGAGAGCATTATCGATAGCCTTTTTTATTTTTTTTATTTTGTTTGAATATCACAATTTTTTGAGTTTTTTAAAATATAGTTTTCCATAATGTTTTGGTCCTTGAATAATCAATATTATCTATTGAATGTAATTTATATTAAATTACATAAAAACATAAAAGGATTAATTCTTTACAACTTAAAGAATTTTTAATATGTATAACACCATATATATATATTTTGGCCTCATATTACCCTGGAAGGTGCTAAAACTCATCTAGATAATATTTCACTCTTTCCTGTAGCTTCCTAATGCATAATAATATTGATGTGACCATAAAGGTTCACTGTGGGTCAGCCGTGAGTCATATCCGAACTCTTTAGATTTGAACTATTCAGCAAATTCAACGATTATGGGTAACATCTAGCAATGTGTCATAGCCCCTAAACCCAAATTAAGAATTTCTTCATTAAACTTTACTCTTATTATACATATCGTGAGGATAAAATCTTTCTATTGTCTAATCTTAATTGAGGAAGGGTTTATGAATGACAACACCTTAATCTCAATTCTTCTATGAAATTTCGATTAATATGTTCTAAACTCTCTAACACAAATTCATTCTGTGGATTTTAAAAATTTGCTTTAGCCGAAGACTTTTAATTTCAAATATTTATCGACACTCGTCTAGGAACTCAACCTAGTGAAAATCAACATACTCTCTTATTTTAATTATTGAGCCAATGTATCCCATCTTGGCCATCATCTAAAGGCTAATATGAATAACGCATAACGAAATCGGCTTTTATACAAGACATAACTAGTCCCATATGTATACACTGCATGAATTATGCATATCCATATGAGCTTTGGCTCTGATGTCTCAAGTTAGAAAATCAATTTGCACACTAATACATTTTAACGATAAATCATTGACTACATGCATACCACGTGATTTATTATTTTTTGGTCATATTTGAAAATAGTTCTCTAACTATTTCTCCATATAATATCCTTATGACATGGCTCTTATTGTCACCTGCACTAAAATTATCTCATGATATTCATCGACGGCATCTAGTATACCTATTATGTGATATAACTGTCCAATCAATATCACGTCTGTAGAGAATGACTTTTATAATTTAATTTAACTTTAATGAATTATTTAGACAATTTACATACGTACGTTATTACATAACATGATTCAAAAAAGAAAGCAGCTTATGTATGTGAATAAATAACTATTCTTTCATTGATAATATAAAATAATATAAGATCCATAACCCTCACCCGACAGCACGAATGGGTTATAAGGCATACACTAACAGTTCCGACGTTGATGCCATCTTTTACCATGAGTTTTGAAGAAAATAAGATCATAAATAATTTACCCTTACTACTAGTCGATGGACTTTTCTTTCTTTCGATTGATCAGTTTGGTAGCAAATATGTTAACTTGATTATTTATTTTTGTTTTCTTATATTTTAACAATTTTTTTTTCTTATTCTATCAGAGTAATTCTATCATCATAGTAAACTTGTGCTCAAGCGAGCAATAATGAACTGTGAATATTGAACAGAGACAAGTAAACAATATTTTGATGTCGAGCGGCCAATTCATTTTAGCAACTTGCTAACTTCGTGCCCACCTACCATTCAAGTGGTGATTATGGTGAACAGTGCATATAAATAGTATGCATAAACAATATTTTTGTGAACAATAATTTTTCCTAAGCCTAATTTCTTTTGGACTTTTTTTGGCCACCAAATCTTATAAAATCACACTCTTGTGTTCCATAATTAAAGAGACTTATTACAACATAGATAGACTAATTATAATTTATTTTCTTGCCTTCTTCTTAAAAGAAACTTATTGAAATTTCTTAGTGAATAAGTTTTTCTCTTTTTTATGTATTCTTTTAATAAACACTACCATTGTTTTTAACTCAAATCTATTTAAGAAGCCTTTAGAGTTTTGATTACTGTTGGTGGCTAGAGTTTTATCCTTGTGAATATGTCGTTCAAGTATTCCATTGAAGAAAGAAGATTTCAGAGTTTTGAATACTGAATTGCTTGGAGTGAGTCACTTGTTAGGTTAGTGAGATTTGAGTATCAAGAGTTCTTGTGTTAAATCACTAGTTATAAGTTCTTTTATACTGGTGAAATATTTTGGTGGCTCTTGTATCAGCCTTGATGGTTTTTATCATTTGAAGAGTTCTTCAGAAGGTTTCCCCTTTTTAACAAATTTTTATATTTGAGATTTATTAATCTAGGTTTAACAAATTTTAACGCGTTTTAATTTGTTGATTAATTGAGTGTTTTGCTGTTAAAAAATCTTTCACCCCTTACATATAGATCAATTAATAACTTAATCTCGCACGTATTATAAATAAGTATAAAATATAGTGTGTATTTGATATCTTTATACCTCATGTTTTCAAGTGTGTTGTGTACTCGTGATTTGTGTTCTTAATCACTATGCACTTCAATGTGAACATGTTGGTTTGGTCACATATATAATGTTTGGGTAAGCAATCATATGCTGCAATAATGTTGTCATAGTGATTAAATTGGCCTTTGACTAGTGTATCTTTTTTATGAACAATGTTATAACTCATGATAATATTACAATTGAGATCATATATGCCTTGTTAACAAAATTCATATTCAAAAGGCAATATAAAAAAATATGTGAAGTGATCTCTACTTTAGGAGGGGAAAAATAATATAAGTAACAAAGTTACATATTTTTTAAATCCTAGTGGCATTGAGTTTAACTTTCTTTCACCAGGCTACACTTGTTCAACTGGTGGTTTCGTATAATTTCACTTTGCTCATAAATTTTAGATTTTAAGCCATGTGTTTATTATTGATTATCACTTTACACATGCAAATCACTTATACTTGACTCAATTTGTTTCTTGTTTGTTAAAGATAATATTACTGCAAATACTTTGTCTTTATGTATAGCATTTACTTGGTTGTTAGTGTTTACTTGATTTGAGTTTTATTTTATGTTTTAATGCACTTCTTATGTGAAAGATTCTTATTTCAGTCCATTGTCTCGTTTTTTAGTATTTTTTTTT
>JAXCLQ010070836.1:0-13497 GCA_035584115.1 Cedrela odorata
TATTTTCTAAGTAACCAGATTCATAGATAAAGATACTGTGATCAATAGAACTTAAATGGTCATAGAAACAACTCTTTAATTAGATAATTATAACTCTAGTATATTAATAGAAAAATTTACTCCCACAAAATATTGAATCCTAACTCTCATTGTTATTTATTAAATTTGATTCTAATTCTCTAAATAAACGCATGCTGAATTTTTTTAATCTCAAATTAAATTAAAGATATGAGTACCACTGTAATGAATAGTAGTACTCATCAGATACTGATAATTGTAATTTAAAATAAAATTAATTTTATATTACTTTTACGATATTTTAATATGCAATATTTTTAAAAATTTTATTTATCATCATCCTTTTTTTTTTTTTTTGGGTTTATAATAATAGTTGAACTCCTTTAAAGTTTATTAAATCAACCTTTGTCTTCTTTTTTTTTTTTTTTTATTTATAAATAAGTAGACATTATTTAAATTAAATAACTTTATGAGATAGAGGTAATTAATGATAAAATAAAGTAAAACAAAAATCATATCAATTATTAATAATTGAACATCAACTTAACTATTTTTCATTTTATATTTGTTTATATAATTAATTATTCATATCGTTCGCGTAACGTAAAAGACATTTTTCAACTATATCAAATTAAAAGAATTTAAAAGTCCGTCCGATGTCATTTTTAAAATGATATTTGGTGAACCTTGATTTGTGCTTCTTGTGCCCGTGGTAAACTAAAGTTTGGGGAAAGTATCACTATTTTTATCGTTTCAATTACAATTATCGAAGTATTTATTATTTATTATTTTTATAATACTATTTCTCGAATGCCTCATTAACTAGTTCAGCCGCGCATAACATATACTATGGATTCGTAGTGTTCTATTTTAGGTACAACACCAAAATCTCTTTTTATTAAATCAAGATATTCTTTGCCTTTGTCAACCAAACCAGAATGACTACAAGCGGACAGAAAGCAATCTTATAAAGGCAACGTCATCAGAGCCACCTCACCTCCTACCATCTCCATAAACAATGCCACGGCCTCCAAACCACGACCTTGGATTGCCAGACCAACAATCAAAGAAGTCCATGAAACAATAGTTTTCCCACTCATGTTTCTGAACTTCAAAGCTTTGTCAACGTCACCACATTTTGCAACCATGTCAATTAGTGCGTTATGAAGCTCCACACTTTTATTAACCCTCTGTTTCTCAATAAAAGACAATTCACTTGCCAACCTGAAGTGCTCCTAAGTAAGTACACGCAGACAAAACCGAAACCATAGCGATCTCATGAGGACAAACACCAGACATTTGCATCTTCCTAAACATATGGCATCCGTAGACAAACCCAATGCGCATAACCACCGATCATCGCACTCCACGAAACAGAGTCACGTTCTGACATTTCATCGAACACCTCACGAGCTTACTAAATCCCTCCTTTACAACTACCAAAGTGTTCTGCACATGAATACAGACCCACGTACAGATTTTCCCAAATTCAAGTCTCTAATGCCAGCACAGGCCTTAAGAACAAATGGGTAAGTGAATTTATTAGGAAAAACTCCATATTCAACCATAAGATTGTAAAATTCAATAGCTTTAGTCTTGAAATGGTTAGTTTGAGCATATGCTCTTATTATAATGTCAAAAAGGAATGTATCATAGAGACGGGTATCTGATTCTGGTGAAAATATAAAGGAGGAAGTGTAATCTATAACATTAAGATCGGAGGATGTGGAAATAAACTAGGTAAGAACTAATGGGTTGTTATGGGGACCCAATTTGACAATGTAGCTGGGACTTGGGTGAGTTTTGGGAGGTTGTTGCAGGATTGGAGGAGAGCTAGGCAGCTCTGCTCTGCAACTCTTCTGTTGGCTGTGATTGTACCGTGCAGCCTGGATTTAGTATTCAGAGCGATATTCATTTACTAGTCTTAACGCTTCTAAGTTTAAACAGACCACTTCCGCTACAAGTATAGGGATACCGCAATGGATTATCCGAATCTCTTGGATTCCGACAGATCCGGCATACGTCCTCCTCCTCGTCATTGAACTTAGACGATCTCTTCTCTCCATCCTACTTCGCCGCTCTCCTCGTCGACACAGACGACAGTCGTCTCCTCCTCGTCATTGAACCTAGACGATCTCTTCTCTCCATCCTCCTTCACCGCTCTACTCGTCGACACAGACGATGACGATGACGACGTTGACGGCTCAGGAGACTCGCCGGACGAGGTGGCAAAAGCAGTTACGCGGCCGAGCGACGATGTGGAGAATTCCATAGACATGAAAGCACGCTCGACGATATTTGAAATTTATTTTGTAAAATAGATAAATTACTTTTAAACGTTTTATAATTTTAAGATATAAATAATAATTTATATATATATATATATTATTTTATAAATTTAATTTTAATAAAATAAAAAAATATATTTTCCATTTTAATTTATAAAATAAAAATAAAAACATTAAAAAAAAATGATATCGTACCCTAACTAGTTTCACGTCCCATCCTATTTGCAATAGTTAGGTACGATTGACACATTTTAAAAAAATAAATAAATAATTTTTTTTTTTTTTTAAAGTATAATTTCTAACTTTCTTTTTTATTTTATATGTTTACATTCTCTAACTTATATATTATATTTAAGGCATGACCCACGATAATATATACTAAAAGAAGTAGAGCTTAGTTTTAAAGTTAAGTAACTGAGACGTACCTGGAAATTTCATTGGTTACCTGCAAAGCTCAACTATCGTACAAACTTGGTGAAGCAACAAACAAAAGCATTGAAACAAGCATGGGCAACGAAAATCAAACACATGTATAAGTACTTTATATTATATCTCATAAAGAAAATAAAAGAAAAAAAGGGAGAGCTAGAGCTAAAGATGGCAAAAAGTATAGTGCTGATAATAGGTGGAACAGGTTATTTGGGAAAGAGGTTGGTAAAGGCAAGTTTAGCCCTAGGTCATGAAACTTACGTACTCCACCGCCCGGAGATAGGCGTCGATATCGAGAAAGTGCAAATGCTCTTGTCATTCAAAGAAAAAGGAGCCCAGCTCGTGCCAGGCTCTTTTGACGACCATCACAGCCTTGTGAATGCTGTGAAATTAGTTGATGTTGTTATTTGTGCAATATCTGGTGTCCATATCAGAAGCCACCAAATTCTCCTTCAACTTAAACTGGTTGATGCAATCAAAGAAGCTGGAAATGTTAAGGTAAATAAAATCATACGTGACTCTAATTGTACTTGTGTGTTTATATATTAATGTAACTCGCTCTGCACAGAGATTCTTGCCCTCAGAATTCGGAACAGATCCAGCGAGAATGGGGAATGCAATGGAACCTGGAAGAGTGACATTTGATGATAAAATGATAGTGAGGAAAGCAATTGAAGATGCTGGGATTCCTTTTACATATGTTTCTGCTAATTGCTTTGCTGGTTACTTCCTTGGCGGTCTGTGTCAACCTGGTAGGATTATTCCTTCAAAGGATCATGCGCTCTTGTTGGGAGATGGCAACCCAAAAGGTACGTACTTTCATATATATTCAATTTGTAAGAATGTATATACATATATATTTAGATTATATTTTAGATTGAGTTGTTATAGTTACAGGGGGTCAAAATTGAAATTTCGGGAGTATATGGTGACAAAATAGTAAAATTGAAGAGGTTATTTCTAAAAAGAAATGATAAATTAAGGGGTAAAATATTTATTTTCTTAAAATTGAGAGTAAAATTTGAAAAAAAAAATCAATAAATTTAAGGGTATAATGGTTACTTTTTAAAATTAAAAGGCCAAATTATTTTTTTAAAAAAATTAATTTAAGGGATAAAAAATTTAATTTTTAAAATTGGGGTCCATAATATTAAAATATATATATATATATATATATCTTTATATGCTAAATTAAAAATATTTTTGTATATGGCACTACAAAATTTTGATTATGTATAAAAAAAAATTGTAGATGTCATATGTTAGGAAAAAATGAGTGAATTTTACTAAAATTTAGTATTTATAATTTTTTTTTTTAAAAAAATTTACTAACAGAAAATTTCCAATATTAACATAACCTTAATTATACAAAGGTTGATCTGATATATATATATATATATATATATATATTTCTTAACAGCAATATATGTGGATGAAGATGATATAGCCATGTACACTATGAAAGCTATTGAGGACCCTCGGACCCTCAACAAGACCTTGTATATAAGACCTCCCAAAAATATCTTATCTCAAAGACAAGTTGTTGAAACTTGGGAGAAATTGATTGGGAAAGAGTTGCACAAGTCTTCCATTTCGAAGGAAGAATTTCTAGCTTCCCTAAAAGGTGAGGCCTTACTTAATTACTAATCTTCTAATATTAAATTTTACTTAAATTTTGGTGTCATAATAATTTAGACAAGAATTTCTAATACAATTTTAATTTTCTTTTACAAAAGAACAAAATTATGCAGAGCAAGTTGGATTAACACATTACTATCATGTGTGCTACGAGGGATGCCTTACAAATTTCGAAATAGGAAATGAAGGGGAAGAAGCTTCTCAACTTTATCCAGAAATTAAGTACACTACAGTGGAGGAGTATCTGCGTCGCTACTTATAATTTGAAAGAGCATATGTACTGCATCTCTATTACTTCAATTTGTCAAAAAAACTAAAAAAGTCAGTCTTTAAATTTCAATTCCATCGGTAAATGGAACGATGGGATGAATTATTGTTGTCTATTGTATACGGACAGTGTCACTGCCACGCATAAATGATTAAAAATCAAATGTATCAGACTTTTAGTTTCATTCTTATTTACTTCACTGCAATATGTAAACGGGGAAGGTACTTGTGAAAAGTAATATCATCAGTAAAGTTGTTTTTGCGGTAAATAAACCGGAGGTGAAGAAAAATATTTATACTAGAGAACAAAGCACCAATAAGTAAGATATTTTGTAAGTTTTTGATCAATGAGTGAAAGTGATATTCTTTACAACATTGAAATCCCTTATATAAAGTGAAAATTTGGTGGAGAAGAATTCACTAGGCATCTGGGATTAAATATATATATATATATATATATGTAACTTTTATTGTAATTAATAGATGTGGGATATTTGATAAGTGATGATAAATCTACTCGTCCACAACACTCTCCCTTGGATTCCATGACTTTCAATTGTCATTGTCATTGGACGTGCTTTAATGTTGTCTCGTTAAAAACCTTGTTAGTAAAATCTTATAGGATAAATCTGGTTGAAGTATAAAAGAGTGCAATATATTTATCCAATATAATTTCCATAGCTCTTCTCTTTAAAAATTTTTTTTCTTAAATAACAAATATCAATTCACATATTTATGAAGTTCATGCAAACTAATGTTATATTTCATCTTCTCAAAAGTTAATGTAGGTAAACCTTTAGTTTAAAGATCAGCAAAATAATAAGTGAATATGTCTATTTAACATCAATCTTTTAACTTTACTAAAGCTTGTGTGTGTAGATACCTTAGGTGAAATATGTTTAGTTTTGTCTCTCTTAATGTATTGTCTTCATATGTAGCTGTTGGAATATATATAACAAAAGATATATTACATGTACTGTGATTATGATAGATAATAGATCGTGACCATACACATTCTCTGCTTTGTTCGTGTAGTGCAAGAATCTTTAAATTAAGCAATACTAACAACATTGGCTCCGTATATAGTTGTTGGAATATCTATAACAGAAGATAGATCATAACAGAAGATAGATTACATGTACTATGATTATGAGAGATAATATATTGCAACCATAAGCATTCCCTACTTGCTTCATGTAGTGTAAGAATCCTAGTGTGATTAAAAGAGGTAATAAAGAAAGTTTGTTTCATAGATTGTCATGAAATTGTTATATGTTGTAAGTGAAAATATATCACATTTGTGAACTAACTTTATGGGATCAGAAATATAACCAACATTTATATAACTAATGAGTCTTGCATTTCTAATTGATTCACTATAGTAAAATAATCATAAACCTATCATTTCATGAAAGTAACAATAAATATGTTTAAGGTCATTCTAATGTTGGCAAGTAGGTTCAGAGCTAAATTTGCCGAACAAGTTCACAGAGAAAGCTATGTCCGGTCTAGTATATTATGTCAAATATAATAAAATATTAATTGCATTGAGATTTGATACTGTCGGACTAAGTATCTTTTCATCATATTTTTTAAGGCGAAATAAATTATATTTGTTATTAAGAGACCTAACAATCACAAGAGTACTTAATTGATAAAATTTATCCATATTAAAACGTTTCAAGATCTTTTCAATATAGGTAAATTGATTGATAAATATTTTGTAGAGTTGTTCTTTATCTGTAAGCCGAAACAATATTTGATTTTCCCTAATTCTTTCATTTCAAATTTCTTTTTCAGTTATTCAGTAGTTTTTAGGAACTCTAATTATATTCATATCATCAATATATATTTCTACAATGGAAAATCTAAATTCTTATTTCTTTATAAATACGTATGGACATTGTTGTGTATTTGAGTCAAACCCTATTTACTATATGTTGGCCCAATTGGCATCTTTAGAATCTTGAAATAAATGCAATGCAGTGTAACAAATAAAACAGTAGTAGAGAGAGAAAAACAAACACAGTTTATAGTGGTTTGGTAAAACTTGGCCTACATCCACTCTCTCGGATAAAAATCACCACCACCGAGGTTTCACTATCTCTTTATTTTAGATAGGTCAAGTGAAACCCAATACAACTTCTTCTAAGGTAAAAGACAACCGTACACTTACTTTCTTACGGGTGAAGAGTAATCCACAACAATTTTCTTTATTTCGGGTTAAGATGTACCCAATACAATATAAAAAATGTATTTAAATTTTTAGCTCTCACACTAGAGTAGATATACCAATGTGCTCTCAGAAGAAAAAAAATGCTCTCATAATAAGAGTTGAAAGTTTTACAGTAGAGAGAGAAAATATCACTGTTTTTTCATAGAGAATGTTCTCCGATAATGTTTTTGATTTTATCACAATAATAACTCTACTTCTCTTTCATTGTGCTTCTTCTATTTATATTCATTCCTTTTGTGAAGTTTCTCGTGTCCAATGGCTTGATTTGGCGCATTTAATGTCTGCTATAAATATTGCAGAAGTTACCGTTGAGCTTTAATTTCAAAAGAAATATCGATCTATTTTTGTTATGTATCGATCTATTTGTGCCAAAATTGAATCTAAGTTCCGAGTATCGATTCATTTGTCTTTATATATCAATCTGGTTCACTTCGTAAATAATTTCGAACTCATTAGAATTGCAACGTATTGATATTCTGATTTGAGGTATCGCTCTAGTTTACTCCGTAAATATTTTACAACTCTCTGGACATGATATGTATCAATATTCTTGAGCTTAGGCATCAATTTAGTCTGCCTTATAAATATTTTGTAACCTTTAGACAGAATATGTATCGATCTTCTTGAACTCAAGTATCTATCTGGTCTGCCTTGCAAATATTTTGTAACTCTCTGGACATGATATGTATCGATATGGTCTACCTTGTAAATATTTTACAACTCTTTGGACAAGACATGTATCGATCTTTTCGAACTTAGGTATCGATCTGCTCTATGATTGTCGATCTGTTCTTCAATGGTATCAATCATTTATCTTAATGTATCAATCCCTTTGCTTTTGCATATCGATCCTGTTAAGCTTTCAAGATACTTTCACACAAACTTGTTAATGATTAATTATAAGCATATTTTTACATTAATTCCTTGATTCTACAACAAGTTTTAGATCATTTTATCATAATGTGTTATCTTGACATTTACGATAATACTTAGTCATCATCGAAAACAAATAAATATATTCAAATAACAATATAATATCATCACTATAAGTACACAGCGGAAGCGATATAGATACACATGTAACAATTTATTTTATAGTTACTAAATAAATTAAAAGTAAAAAATAATCAAACATATTTTATCATAAAGCTAAATATAATTTCACATATTTTATTATAAATATAATGTATGCCAAGTAGGTTCCTAAGAAAGACTGGTGGGGGTCACAATAATCTCACTTAAAAATCATATTCTTTAGGTATAGCAACATTGATGACAGAACCTTCCTTGATATGCACATAACCATATAAAGTACGCTACTGACCAGTATAGATTAAGATAATAATTATCAAAGTAAAAAATTAATTAAACAGTAAATCATACTTTATTGGTTACCAAGATTAACTTCAAGTAACAATTGCTTATTTCAGTAAAACCTCTACTGGATGGTCTCTAACTTGTCCACTAGGAGCTCTACTATAAAGGAAATCTAAATTCTTAAAAGTGGTAGAGAGGTTTCAGAAGCAATAACATTTTAGAACTAATTTTTTCAATGTCTAAAATCAAATTTCAATTGAGTTTATATAGTGTTCAAGACCAAATGATTTTCTAACATATGTTAGTACACATATCACAAAGTTTTACACTAATTAAAATATTATAAAATTTTGTTATCACATTCATTTACACATCATGTTTAACATTTACACCTCATACTTAATATTTACATATCATACTTAACATTTACACATCATAATTAATGTTTACACATCATACTTAATTCTTGCAGATCATATTTAATGTTTACACATTTATCCATTTAATAAACTATTATAATTATATCATAATTAATTAATTAATTCTCTTTACCAACTCTTAATAAATATTAATCAAATCTCTAGTATTCATACTCCAAGTCATATAACTCGCTAGGTTCATGAGTGACGTCTACCTACATATCATGGCGATCCCAAATGATATAAATTTGCATGAACCATACAAATTGAGTTACCGTATATGTATAGTCCTTCCATCATCTAATATCCTAGTCGAATGTAGATGTAGATTATACCGTCAAGTTTATATTATACTTAACTTTACTTTTGCTTTAGATTCACACTATGTAGATAATATTTAGAAAATTTTTTCTAATTTTATTTTAAACGTTAGAAATACATTTCCAATGACTACTTTGATCAAAGATTGAATGCAGTATAATTCTAAAGATCACAAGATATCCACCCCAACCACATGGAATCATATATCCTTTATTGAATATACATCAACCTCCATATATTTCAATTTATTCCAACAACCATTCGGAGATCGGACCATGAAAAACTTATGACATATATGACATCTAAGAATAGAGGATTATACATAAGATCATCATGGCATCTCAAGTCAAAGGATCATATATGTATACTTAACTCAGAAAGAGCTTTTATTGACAGTTTTGTAGAATGTCTATTAGGAGTTTTTGACAAGTCAAATAAGTGAATTCATTCTCCAATAAGCATTTACTTAATGTACAAGCTTCTCTAAGTTTATGGTTTATTGAGATGAACCATCTGAATCTATCAAAATACATTACATGTGCAAGTCTATTTGGTTTATTAACCTACCAATGTTAATAAACTTATGACTAGAATTTTTTTTTTGTGAATATACTATATAATGAAGTTGTCTCGATGTAACAATTCTTTGTTAATTACATTTATCAATTGAATAAATTCAAATTACTAATAAGTAATGTAAAAGACTAATCTAAATACGATATACGTATAAAAGAATGATTTCGAAATTGTATAAACTTGTATAAATAATTAATAATTTATACAAAAGATATTGGTACTAGAGCACTAACTCTGACATACATATAAGATTATTAATATATGATTCTCTTATCAAGTATTCGCTCAAATGATTATACCATGTGAGCCCAAATTATTTCAATCTATACAAAAATCTTTGTAGTTTAATTGAAAACAAACTACGATCTTTTGATTTATATCCTTCAGACATTCTAAATCATTTAGGGATTTTTTTTTATAGGAATCAATATCAACTGACCCATATAAGTAATTTTTCACTACATTCATAAGACATATATCTAGTATTTTTGAGATTGCTAAACTTATTAAAAATTAAAATATAATTGTATCCATAGCAAGCGAATATATTTCATAAAATTCAACTTCAGGTCTTTTTAAGAAACCTTAAGCAATGGGTCGTATTTTATATCTTTTGATCTTGTTATTTTCATTATATTTTCTTATAAATACCCATTTGAATCCAAAAGGTTTGACATATTCAGGTGTTTGGACAACATATCCAAATGCTTCAAGTTTGGCAAGAGAAGTTAATTCTATTTGAATTTTTTCTGTCTATTGAGACCAATTATGCCACATTTCCTAGATCATAATTATTTTTGATAATTTTAATAGCTATTGTAAAGAAAAATATATTGTCAGTAATTATTTCTTTACAATCTCACATTTCTCTTGTAAATGTGTAATTTGTAAAGTTATCTTCATTGTTGGATTCTTATGTCATTTTAGGTGTTGATGCCGCTTTATGAACTTTTTTAAAGTTAGTGGTTCATAAAATATAAGTGTATTTTTGTTCAAACATTATTTTCAACAAGATCATAATTTTTCTTTTCCTTTTCCATGGAATAATATATTTTGAAACAATTGGTCTTTTATTCTTCTGAATTGTAGTGAATGATTCATTTGCCACTTTTCGATAAGATTGTTCTTTAGTTTCAATCACTCGGGCTGGTGTTTCCAGCTAGTATATATGACTTGATCACTCTTTTAGTATCAATAAATGTATATGGTAATTGATTTACAGTTTGCTGAGGATGCACTATCCATTGCATTTCATTTTCACATTGATTAGTGAGATGATCAAAATAAGACATAATAGTTATTTTTCAAAAAAGTTCATATTTTACTTTAGGAGGCATTTTCTTTTCTCCTAATGGTGGGAAGACTGTCTCATTAAAATGACATTTTGCAAAATATGTGATAAATAGATCACTCATTAGGGTTTCAAAATATTTGATAATATAAGATAAGTTAAAATCAACATAAATTCTCAAATGACTTTGAGGTTTCATTTTAGTGAGTCGTGGAGGTGCTATACAAGTATACACAACAAAACCAAAATTACGTAGATGAGATATATTAGATTATTGACCAAGTACAAGTTGTAGTGGGGAGTAATGATGATTGACAGTTAGTCTAAGAGGAATTAATGTCAAAATATGCAAAACAATATATCCTCGTGCAGAAATTGGTAATTAAGTTTTTAAACTAAAATTCAAACAATTACCTAAAATCATTTAATGAGTGATTCAACTAATTCATTTTGTGTATGAGCATATGGAATGTCAATAACCATTAAAGTGCAGTAGTCATCAAACATCTTAAAAGTAAACTCACCGCCACTACACTAATGCACTATCCAAATGTATAGTCTTAACAAGGTAATCAAAAAAGTGTACCCTTAATTTGATCATTTGTGCAAGTAATCTAGCAAATAAAATATTACAAATAGATAATAAATAAATTAATACTACTTATGTCTCATTGGATTCTCATAAAAATGATGAAGATTAAAAACTAATTTTAAAAGGGGATGATCTAACCACTACTTTTTTCTTGTGAGCAATTATTGCAAATATTCTCATTAGACAGTTGAATTTTCTAGTTCTTTAATGAGTGTCCATTAGAATTTTCAATAATTTTACGCATGATTGTAAATTCTAGATGATCAAGACAATCGTGTCATAACATAAATATTCTTGAATTAATGAACTTCTGGTTTATTACAGTGTAGCTCTCAATTGCATTTATAATTATATAATACAACTCATACGCGAAAGTTGGAAGCATTTCTAGTATGCTTTTTTTACTTGAGATATTAAAAGTAATGCAATGATATTCTACATTATTCTTATTTAAAGTGTCATCATCCTTTTCGATGGATATTTTAAAACTCAATATATATTTATGGATCTGGCTAAATATTTGGCATTATGAATGCATAATCTGATTCTACTTGCCAACAAAATAAGGGCTCTTCTGAAACCTTCAATCAAGTCTACACTATAAGTAAGACATATATCCCTAATTTTCTTTTCCAAGAGAAATAATTCATTTTTAAAGTCCATATCCTTTGATTCAAGAAGAACTCATAATAGTCATTAAAATTAGTAAAATACATAAAACATACGCATAATATCATAACAAAAGAGTTAAGAAAGAAACAAAATATATAAATATAATTGGCAATAAGTTTTAAGATCAACTATTTTTTCTTTTACCATTAAAAAGTTTTAAGACATAAAGATGAACATGGTGTATTTGATCTTTGTCATCAACAATATTAGTCTCAACAGTATTTCCTTTTGCCTTCATGGGTGTTTAATAAGGCTTTATTAAATGTTTCATCATACAACAGTAAGTAAATTTCACTTCTAGAGATTATGTATATTTTGTATACCACTGTAAGGGTAATAACATGTCTATTTTTCCATCATTTTGAGGATGTTCATTGCTATTATTTGTGCTTGCGTTCACTTATGGGAATGATAAATAAATAGACATGACTCATAATTTTTCAGTAAGCAAAAGATATGAAAATAATTTTGAATCTATATTCACAAAATTATTGTTGCAAGACTACATTAGAGGTATAAAAATAAAGAATGTTGTCTCTAGCATATCCTTTTCAATAACATTTACACCACACAATTTCAGATGTTAAGTAATTATAAATAAAATTGAGTTATATTCAGTAATAATTTTGCAATATTGCAATCTTATGGAGCAATCCATGTCTTTGAACTAGAGGGAATATGTCCCTTTAGTGATCATAATAAAAGTAGAGAATGTTATCTCTAAATTATCATTTTCAATAACATTTAGACCAAATAGTTTTATCTTTGAGGTAATCGTAAATAAAGTTGAGTTATATTTAATAATAATTTTGTAATATTGCAATCTTATGGAGCATTTCATGTCTTTGAACTAGAGGGAATATGTCTATTTAGTAATCTTCATAAAGCTCAAATGAAAACAAAGGAAAAAAATCATAACTTTCAATTTAACCTACAGGGTATTTGTTTTCCTTTCTGAAGGTGCATTCTAGATCATGGCATTAATAATGCTTTTTAACATCCTAAACCTATGAAATAATATTGGGAGCATATAGAGATACTTAGAGTTTCAAGTTCATATAAATTTTTTTTTTTAGACTTGGAACTTCAAATTTTAATCTCATAACTGTTATTCAGAACTTTATGTTTTAATTTAGAAATTATTTTCAGTGTTGGAATAATAAAATAATTTATGATGAAACTATAAGTATTGCAACAGAAGCAGTATTTTCTTGTTTTTATTACATGAATAGGGATAGAAAAAGTATCTCAGTTTGTTGATGAAAATTGCTGAAATCTTCTTCACTATTCTTAATTTCTTCTCACTTATATAGGCACGTTCCCAATTAGTTTATAATAGCGGCTACGTTTTTGTCTTTTGCACAAAACAAACCGCTTTTCTCTTTTCACGGTCTTAATATAGGTAGCACATACTTAACCTATGTTAAAAGTTA
>JAXCLQ010070837.1:0-13490 GCA_035584115.1 Cedrela odorata
AAGCTGCTTTGTGATGAGGTGATAACGAAGAAGTATAGAATGAATAAATATCAAATTCATTGAGGAGTCAGCTTTGAAGATTGAAGTCTTACATTTCCAAAATAAATAAAAACTCATAATACAGCCAAGCCCAAAGGATTTAGATGATGTGACCATTGAATAAGTTATCCGCAATTTCTTTTCTAAGTAAGCATTTAGCATAAAGTATAAAATTTTAAGGTAAAACTAAGGGGTATTGTTTGGAGTTGATGGCTTGTCGTAAGAACATTCATATAATATATAGTTTAAAATACGGATAATGTTGTATATTCGCTGTATGTAAGACTCCCGTGAAAGGAACCATGTTTGAAAATAATGCTGAAGCATGACATCTTAGACCGTTAATTCAGCATTTGCAACAAAAGGAATTCTTGATTCTTGATTGAAGGAGATAAAAGGCATACAGCAGTAAAGAATTTGAAGAGGTAAGCATGAAAGAATTTGGGTCGAAATGCAAATTATTCATGCCAACATATAGAAAGGAAAGAACAAAAATTGACCAAAATTATTGCAAACCCAGTTGTAATTTGACATTCTTAATAGAAAAGCCTTGAGAATAATTAGCTTTTGTTGATTGATTCGAAGAATAAGAAGCAAAAATGGTGGAAGTAGCAAACTGGGAAAGGTAACTGCTGTTGAGTTGGTGATGCTCATAGCTGTCAATTTACAATTTCATATCTCAGGATTTTATGAAAGACAGGGACATGATTGGTTTTATAGGCTCAATCACATGTGAGCCTCAGCTTTTGGGCATCTAATCACATGATTATTTTGTGAATCCGCCACTCTTTTTTAAATGTTCAATATGGTATTATTATATTTAGGTTAGCACAAATGCAAGATAGCATACTTAATAATCATAATTAATATTAGCACAGCATAAATTATTTATTATTAATTTTTATAAAAAAGTTAATAATTATAATTTGTAATTGTAAAATTACAAATTACCTTTTATTGCAGTCAAAAATTTATAATTTATTTATTTTTTTGGTAATTTATCATCATTATCATTTTCATTTACCACATTTATATTTGAAAATAATAATAATAATGAGGTTGTAATAATTCCAACCAATCTGGCATCAGGGTTGACCCCAACTTAGGTGATGGGATCACCTCTCCTCGATCCTACAATTTCCCCGATAAATTGCCGATACGATCAATAAAACGCCCCGTCACGATTTTTTACCTACTGAAACTCAAATCTATTGGTGGGCCCCAGTATAAAATTATTTTCCGAGTTAATTTGGCCATTATTTAATTTAATTTTATATTCAGAGTTGCAGAGAAATAATTAATAAATAAATATGTAGAGATAAAATAAAAAGGGTTCACTTATTTTTTCACCCTGTAAACGGTGAAAGATCGATATCAGGACATCCAAACAGTCGACAGTTGGAGACAAGAGAAATCTGAAAGTCTCATCATCGTCGTAATCGCCATTCGTTTTTGTCGAACAACTGAAACTGCTTGTCCGTGAACAAAGTACTAACTGATTGACAGTAGTATCAGCTGAATCCGTCGCCGTTTTTTTTGCTTAGCTAACCAGGTCATATTCATTTCCACTTCGCCCTGGTCTTTTTACAAGATTTTTTTTGTACTTTAGGACCATCGAAACCCTAGGTTTGTGCTTTAAATCTAAGTTTCGTGATTTCTTATAATTGAATTTTGTGATTTTGTTGAAAAATGTTTATTCTTTTAATGATTTAAATTGTTTATTTCAAGAACTCATTTGATTAGAGAAATTATATGGTGATATTAGTTATGTTGCTTTGGATTTGGATTTGGATTTGTAGCATAGTATTTATTGTTGTTATGTTTATTGGTAATCTGGCATTGATATAATACACGAGACTAGGGGCTTGTTTGGTATTTGAATTGTAAAAAGAAATTGAATTTTATTTTTTGACGTGGAGATAATGAAAAATATGTGCAAAATTTGTTGCTCTGTGATTTTTGGGAATTCTTCTTTGGAGACCATGGAAACAGTTCCCTGTGTTTTCTGAAAAGTGGGCTCAGTAGGAAGTGTTTTTGACTTTCCTCGTTGGTTTCAGTTGTGGAAAATGGAAATGGTTTCCAGATATGAAAATCTTATTACTTTGCCCTAGGAGATTGGTATGACTGGGATTTTTTCCCATGCAAAGCTCTGCTATCAATTGCTTGGTGGAGGGTTTGCTAAAAACTAGCACCCTTGTGCCTGCGTGCACGTTCACTCATGCTTCTTAGAGGGATAAAGTAGGAATGGATAGGACTAATTATCCTGTCAGGAGGTACAAGGGAATAAGGTCTGAAAGCTTAAGAGTATGATGTGGTAGCCATATCAGTCGTAGTTGTATAATTCTAATTATGAATTCCTGTTTTGACTTGGGACAAACTAGTGGTGGCTGCTAAGATTATCATACTTGGATATGAAGAAGGAGTTTATTTTATTGCAAGTTCTCATTTCTTTTAAATTATTCTTTCAGTCCTGTTAATCTATATCTTTTAATCATGTTGTGGAAAACTATTTTGAAAAATGAAGTGATTTATGCTTTGTTTCTGCTACAGGTTACAGAGTACTAGGATTTCCAGCACTTCGGTCTTGTAGGAATACAACTTATTTATCACTTGTGCATATTGGATCCCTTTTCTAGCACACATCTCATGCGGGAGACTCAGGTTGGATTTTGGAATATATTTGTTTGGATTTGTATAATTGTTTTCTGAAGGATTTTAACAGATACAGGAGATATATAGAAGAGACTCAACCCCTACTTCTACTCATTGGCTGTGCTAAATTCATTTCTTATAGTGCTTAAGCTGGACTTATTTCCTTTCTGGCTCATGCCATTCTGAATTTTTACTGTTGTTTGAAATAGTTCAGTCAAGAATACTGAACTCTGAATGTAATAGTATTTTCTTCTTTGGATGATAACTCAGATATATACTTGTACCTTACTAGTATAGTTCAACGGTTTTTGTGATTATCCAGGATTTTGGGAGTTTTGTATGTTTACACCTGCAAGGAGTGTTAATTAAATGATCATCTTGATGACATCACTGAATACACTTACTGTTCTGTGCTGAAGAAAGGGAAAATGCTTCCCAATTGGAAGAAGCCCCACATCAAATTCACTTTCATGTGCTCAATATACATTTTATTTAATTACGCTGGAAACATCTGGGAGTAAAGGAGATGTTAATGGTGTGCTATAAAAAGAAACCATGGAGCATCTTTTGGAGAAGCGATTTCCTCTCAATGCAAAAGATTATAGGTTATATGAAGAAGTTGGTGAAGGTGTCAGCGCCACTGTCTACAGGGCTCTCTGCATTCCGCTTAATGAAATAGTTGCTATCAAGGTTCTTGATCTGGAAAAGTGCAATAATGACTTTGTAAGTGCAGTAATTTTTCACCAGCCTTATAGGCTCATGTTACTTGTATCTTTTATGGATATTTACTTGCTTATAATTACCTGTTTAATTTGTCATTATATACTTCAAATGTCATCTTTGTTGTTTACTTCATGTATGTTGAACATATAAATGCTAGCATATGCATTTATCTGATTTGTGGTGACATGCTTTGTTTGGTTTTTTTGTCAGAAAATAGGAAAAAGAAAAGTAAAATGGTTTGTGTTTGTGGTGTTTGCTTCTTTTTTTTTTTTTTTTTTTTCCTTTTTAAATTCCTACAACATGCTAAAATTGGAGTGGAGCCTTGCACTTTTCCTTTACCTGTGTAGCTTATCACAATTTTATTAGTTCCATTGTTTATCAGAAAACAGGGAAAAGGTATCAAAGATGAATGTCAAACAACATAGTTCTGTGGTTTCTTTCACCCGTTCTGTCTGTAACAATAAGTGTGATAATTTGTCACCACATTGAGTGTCATGCAATCCCTTTCCGGTATCCACATCGGTAACAGGGCTCAAACTGTATTCATGTCCTACTGATGCATGTTTAAACACTCAATATTTTCTAGTCTTCATATGATATACATTGTTTATCACGTCAAAGAGTTTTTCCTTGCAAATGATACAGGATGGTATCAGGCGAGAGGTACAAACAATGAGTTTGATTGATCATTCAAATGTACTAAGGGCTCATTGCTCTTTCACTGTTGGTCACAGCCTTTGGGTTGTGATGCCATACATGGCAGGGGGATCCTGTCTTCATATAATGAAAGCTGTCTATCCAGATGGTTTTGAAGAGCCTGTTATTGCTACTTTGTTGCGTGAGACCCTCAAAGCTCTTGTTTATCTTCATGACCATGGGCATATTCATAGAGATGTAAAGGTATCATACGAGATCTGCAAATTGTAGTATTTCTCATTGCTGGATTTGTGGTTAATGTTTAAGTTAGGAGCAATTAATTATTTATTGTCTTGTTAAAATTATAAGCATGATTACTTTATATGAAATATGAGAAACAAGTGTCTGGTATTGTTTTTCAACTAGTGTTTCGAACGTATTCTTCAAAAATGAAAATAATGTGTTTTTAAAGCAGTTTTATAAAATTGACACAGTAAAAACATGTATTGTATAGCGTTTGAAAAATGAGTAAGACAATGAAACATGTTTGGTGGATAAGAATAAAAATGCCCTGTCATTTAGTAGAAAAGGAAATTTTTTATATTTTTTGGAGAATGCATTCATCAAAAACAATAAAACACTAAAAAGGTGTTTTCCAACTTTTTTTTAAAAAAGTTGAAGAATGGAATTTTTTGAGCTACTTTATAAAAACAGGCTAGCAAACAAGTATTCGTTGCTTTCGTTTTGAAAAATGAAAAACAGCTGTTGCAAAACTATAGCAAACAGGAGTTTCTGAAGGGATGTTGAATAGATTACAGTAAAGAAAATTAAAGAGTGTTCTATTTCATTTCAATTTTTTTTTTTTTACTAATTATACAGAAGGATGTCAGATAAAGCTAATTTTAAATGAGAAAGTATCTTTGAGATTAAAGTTTATTCAAGAAACATATTTATTTGTTTTTTGATATTCTCACCTTACCTTGATAAATGCACGCATGATTTCTTTTTGTTATTTTTTCGTTCTTCTCTTTGTAATTGGGGGTGTTTTGGAATGAGGTTTTCTAAAATTTGTATGCAAAGACATTCCTAACCTTTTGGAGCTTCTATCAATCATGACATTGATGCCTCTAGTTCATTACTCTTAAAACATAAGGGAGGTAAAATGTTAATGGTCAAAATGTTTTTTTTTTCAAGATAATTATTAAAAGAAAAACTCTTGTATGGATTGGAATTGCTCCCATTTTATTGGGGTTATAGGCTGAGAAAAGCATCTTCATAAAATTTCCTGATTAAAATATCAATTGTTTTTTCCCCCAAGAAATGAAACAATTGCTTTGTGATATGCATTGTTCTGTGCCTCTTTTATTTCTGCTCATCAGATTGTATACATCTGTCTTGTTGTTTCTTTGACAGTTAGGGTGCTGGTTCATTTATATTCTGTGATACTGTTTTTTTATTCTATGATTGTTTTGTCAGGCTTGTCCCCTTTTGAAAAATGGTTCTTCATTGCATGCATGCTTACATTTATAATATCCTTCGGCAGGCTGGGAATATTTTAATTGATACTAATGGTGCGGTCAAGTTAGCAGACTTTGGTGTATCAACATGCATGTTTGATTCTGGAGATAGGCAACGTTCTAGAAATACTTTTGTTGGAACTCCATGCTGGTAATTATTCTTGCTTGTCCTTCTGTTTATTTCAATATTCTGTGATTTCACTGCCATGTTACTTAAATTCTATATATGCAAACTTAAATTGTTTTGTTCATTCTCAGGATGGCTCCTGAAGTTATGCAGCAATTGCATGGATATGACTTTAAGTGAGTGGGTTGCTTTTTCATATGTCTTTATTGGCTTTTCTTTCCACGTTTCAATGGTCTCTTTGTTATTTGAGTTGGCTTTAAGTTTTCATGAGATCTGTTTCTATGAACAGAGCAGATATCTGGTCATTTGGAATTACTGCACTGGAACTTGCTCATGGGCATGCCCCTTTTTCAAAGTATCCGCCAATGAAAGTAAATATCTTGCTGGATATGTGTCATAGATGTTTATTGTGTTAATGTGTGACCATATCTTATCCTCTTACTTTTGATGCAGGTTTTGCTGATGACCTTGCAGAATGCGCCTCCTGGTCTTGATTATGAAAGAGACAAGAGGTTCTCAAAGGTTCGTATGTCAGCACTTTTTGTTTGCTATCCTTCATTTATGTTGTTCTGAAAGTGCAACCTAACCTGTCTGTAAGTGCCACATTTTCCCAGTCTTTCAAAGAGTTGGTAGCAGCTTGCTTAGTGAAGGATCCGAAAAAACGTCCAACATCAGAAAGGCTTATGAAACACCATTTCTTTAAACATGCACGTTCGAGTGATTATCTGGCTCATACCATTCTTGACAATCTTGCTCCATTAGGTGAACGTTTTAGGATGCTGAAGGTCTCTTGCTTATCTTATTTTGATTTTTTCAAGATTGTGAATTTCCTTGCAAAATGAGACCTAATTTCTGCTATACTTACTTCGATCTCTTTTGTCCCCAGGCAAAAGAGGCCAATCTACTTGTGCAAAATAAGGCTCTCTATGAGGATAAAGAGCAGCTATCTCAGGTGAGAAATATAGCTTTCAATTCAAGTATAAAAGAGAGGAGCCTTCTTATTTTGTGGGTTAAGTTGATCTCAACAATTAGTGGTGTGTATTTGGCAGCTGTGCAAAGAGGATTTTCCTTGTAGATAAATACCATTTTGGAAGTAATAAGCTACCTATAAAACAAATAAGATAAGATAAACAAAAGAGTAACTTTAAATGTTGCTTACATAAGAGTAACCTATATTTCTTGGCTTCTTCCTAGCCATATTTAATGTCATCCTGAATTTACTCTGTTAACCTTGCAGCAAGAGTACATAAGAGGAATTAGTGCCTGGAATTTCAATCTTGAGGATCTAAAAAGTCAGGCTGCCCTTGTAAGTGGTTTTATTTATCAGTTTGATGTCTGTTCAGTTATTTCCTGAGTGTTTCATTGGTGTTAAAACTTGCACTATTGTTTCTTATAATCCTAAGCTCTGTATTGCCTGCAGATTCAGGACTATGATTGTATGCCAAATACAGAAGATCCAAATGGGAGTGGGAAGCTAAGGGATAACTATGATGATGTTGGGGATCCTGCAGAAAGGCTGTCCCCAGAGAGGACCAATCATTCAAATGCTGCACCAAGTCAGGAGGTACCATTACACATTCTAAAGTAATTTTCTGGATTTTTTTCCCCTTTTTAACTTGTCATTTAATGTTTCTTTTTTTTTTGTGCATGTTTCAGGATGGCTTCAACGATCTTCATGATTTGGATGGTTCATTTGCCTCATTTCCTATCAAACCTCTTCAAGCACTTAAGTAATGATTATTTCTATATTTGCCTCACATTTTCATTGCCCATACTTTTTATCATTATTATAGTTCTTTCCAAGGATAGCGGATGGCATTTTCTGGAAGTTTTCATTCTGGAAAATGTTTGTGAATTAAACAGAATGGAAAAGAAATGTTGTCTTAAGGAGCTTCTTTTTTTCTCGTTATTAGAGCTAAATACTATTGCTGGGCCCGTACCTAGCAGCTTAAGCTTTTAGGTCCAATGCTAACTTACCATTATATCAGAACTAGTTCGATCAAGTGGTCTTGTGATCAGGATCTCCTTATTGTTCATCAGTTAAGTTAAAATAAGTCATGTTTGTGTTTGTAGAGTTTGTGAAATTGTGTTTAGTTCATGTGCAAGGCTGCAAGTGCACATGAGGGGAGTGTTAGAGCCGGCTCTAACCTAATAGCCTATGCTTTTTTGTTAAGTGGTAACTTAACACTTGCAATCCATTTTGGTTACTATTGCTGTGCATTTGCACGAGATAATTGGACATGAAATAGTTAGCATTCTAATTATCCTTGGTAATTTAGTCCTCCCTTTGTATATGCAGGGGTTGTTTTGATATTGGTGAAGATGATGATGGTGCAACTAGTCCGAGTTGGAAAGGGTCTGCTCAATTAGACACTGAACAGTTTCTTGCAAAGGCGTCACTGAGGGCCATGGACCAAGAAACTGGAAGAAATGAGGGTGAGAATTCAGGGCGAAGTAGTTCTTTACCACGTCATGTCATTCCTGAGCATAAAATTTTTTTGAGCGGTTCACTAATACCTGATAATGCCTTTTCTCCTAAGAAAGCTATTGGTGAAGTGGACAGGTAAGCTTTATTGTAATTAAAGTTATATTCTCTCCTCCTACTTCACTTGCAATCAAAAGAGTGAAATATAAAGGCATGTTAGTTCACTTTGAGAGAGAAGATATTTTTGTCTCATTTGTTGCCTTCCCTCAATTTTATATCAACTAAAAATTAAAGTTCGATGAGTATGTATTCTTGGTCTTGTATTATTGATTAAGTTTCTCTACTGTTTACTTGAATAAAAGTTTGGATTAATACAATAACTCTTGTATCTTGAAAATATTTTGAAGGGATTCTCTGCAGCCAAAAAATCAATATGAGCGAAACTATAGTGGTCCATTGTCATATCGCCAGAGGAGAGATACGAATAATCTTTCATGTGGTATGTCTTTTGTGATTTTCTTGCTTTTATTTGACTATCTAAAGTAAAGGCGCTATTGCTTGTCTATACTGTATAATGAAACTTTTCTTTTGTTGTGCCTGTTTATGCAGCAGCAGAGGATACATCAGAAGGAGCTGTTGTCCAACGCAAGGGACGCTTTAAAGTTACTCAAGCGGACCTGAGCCCCAAGGTATATTTGGATTAGCAGGCTATGGTCTAATTCCGACCCAACTTGGCCTTCTATTAACATGAAGGAGATCCTCTAGTGTCATGATGTTTCCTAAAGAAACGCTAGGGCTTGTCATCTATAAATGTTAATTATGCTGTGGCTAGTTCACATTACTTTATGGTCATTAAGAGATGCAGTGAGGTTATGCAGGAGCTACCTGTGGCCTATTTGGTTGACTTAGATCTATTTTGGTATGCAGTCAATATGAATTGATTGAAGTAGTTTTTGTCTACTAAGAAAATAGAAATAAGGTTATTAGCATTTAGTTTTTGGTGCGAATTTTCTGAGATCAAATGGGACAATTCTTGGTAATGTGATTAATCAGTCCTGATCTATGTAATTTATAATACAACTGCCTCAAAGTTATGAATTTACATACTTTTTTGTGTAAAGACTCATCTTGGAGAAACTCTGTAACCAACTTGTTGAAATTAACATTAAAAGAGTAATAACAGAAGAAAAGAAAAAAAGGAAGCTAGGTTTCTATTTTTTTGCCTCTCACATTGCTGGGCAGGTCAACATGAAGAAATTATGAATGACACATCAATTTGTAAATGTAATTGTCATATTGCTATTTTACTATTGATGTTACTGTATATACCAATTTCTGTTTAAACTTGCACACTTCTGCGATGATCTCATCAATAATAAGTATGGAACTTGGCAATTTATCTTTTAGGCAATGGCTTTGTGACCATAGCCATTATTTTCTCTCGTTCAGGGACCTATTAACAGCATCTTTAACCCAGTTAGTGGAAGCTCAATGAGTCCAACAGCAACAAATCTTACTGCTGCCTCACTTCTTCCATCCCTGCAATTCATTTTGCAACAAAACACCATGCAAAGGGTGTGTTTCTGTTTAACTGCCCTGTATATTATACATTTTATGTCTCAGAATATGTTTTTATTTGTTTCTGAAATTTAATGTTGACAGGATGAAATTATTAGACTGATCAAGCATTTGGAGGATGCCTTTGGTAATACTTGTCACATTGTGGTCATTCATATATTGCCACTTTAATCTTCCATTCAGTAACCTTGTTGGTTTTCATTTTTTTTTGCCTTATACAGGCAAGCTTGCAGATTCAGCTGATGCTGGTAGCATTGACCTCTTACAGGTATGTGGTATCCTTTTCTTTTAAAAACCTGAGAGTTATTTTGTTAATGGTTTAAAGGTTCAAGAACTCACTGAAACGTGACTTAATAAATGTGCACTATTATAAATAATAGATCGTAATTCTGGTTTATTTGAATTTTAAGCAATTAATAAGATACTTTAATCACATTCATAAGCTGGAAAATGCTGTAATCAACTAGTTGTAGGGACGAAGTGACTGTATGGTGTAGTTCGCTGAGGTAGTGTAATGAAATATAACATAAAATTATCTCTCTTTTTTTTTTTTTTCTAATTAATTGTTATATAGAAAGAAGAATTTACTGCAGCTGATATTACCTACTTTCCTTAATTATCAAACTATTATTATGGTTTCAATCAATGTCAATTGTTGTAGAACTTTCACTTTTGCTAAACAGAGCAGGTCTGTGGACTGTCAAACTTCGACTGTTGCGGTTTGGATTGACTGGCTGCCTAGCATGTAAACCTGATTAGTGATTATTTGATGAAACAAACAGTGCATACCATTCAATTTTATGTCCCTGTGTGTGATAGAAGTCATGAGATTTTGACAAAAATACCTTCTACATTCATATGTTGGCATCGTTTCTCTTGCAATGTGGTTTCTTGCAAACTCTTGCCACCTGCAAACTGGCTGCTTGAGCTCTGGAACACAAACTCAAGTTGACAGTCGTTATCCTAACTTGCTTTGGCCTTCACTTAGTTGTCTTATGCAATTATAGCGGCAGCCAGAACTGTAGAGGAGTAATGTTTGTGTTGGATTTCCAAGTGTTGGATAATGCCAACATTCTTTTTGCTACTGTTGGGAATTATTTTAGGTTATAAAGATAATGCCAACATTCTTTTTTCTACTGTTGGGAATTATTTTAGGTTATAAAGTAAAATTGATCTAATATTATTGTTTCCTATAGGAATACAATACTCCAATGTTTAGGAATAGTTTTTTGCCTTTCGATTGAATGATCTTAACTCTCTACAACTTGCAGATAACTCCTGCTTCTGCAAGGGAGAAGGAACTGCAGTCTCAGATGATGTTTTTACAACAGAGGTATGAGATGAAAAATTGAAAAAGAAGGTATTGTTGTTGCATAATTTTCACCGTCTTTGTCCACTTCAACTAAGATTCAATTATAATGCCAGAATTGGGAGCCTTATGGAGGAACTGCAGAGACAAAGAATTAAAAATTCCCAGGTGTGGAGTAGTTTTAACTGGGTATACAAGTTTTGTTTTGTTTTCTTCTAAGTGGTTGTGCTTCTTGTCATTTGCATCTTTGATAGATGAACCCCTGGCTTTAGATTTCTATCTTCTATTTAGCACCTTCGAGATGAGACATTTTAAATAGCATATTAATTCTCTGAATTAATACGTTATACTGTCACTTTGATTTCATGGTGCAAAATTTTGCTATACATTTTTCATAATGAGTTGATTTTCTACGCCACTATAGAAGCCATTAACTATCCAATCATTTGTAGAAGGTAGGATTTTGAAGTTTGATCAAACATTAGTGCCTAGATTTTGGGTGGGGAAAGAAGAGATGGAGGGAAAAATGATGTGCTGCTTACAATCTAAAGGCGGCACTGACATTGCACATGTGCAAATTATTGTACTACCATTCCGTGGGATGTTTCTATCTTGGTATTATAGTTGTATCCAGGCATACTCACCAATGTGGTGGTGTTGCCTCAATTGGTTTCTCTTGGTTCCTTTTCGTTTAAAAAGGAGGAATTGGCTTCCATCACTCGGAAATTGTTGGCATATTTGGAAGTGTTGCTTATCTTTGATGGAAAATAGTTAAATAAGTCAACTTGAAGCTTCTCAGTTAATTATCAATCCCCTTGTATAACCCTTTCCATTCCTTGACGTAGAAATCAAATAATTCCATTGCTTTTTCCACTGTCCAAATTTGTTGTTTTCTTGGCTTCAATTAATATTTTTCCTTTTAGTTGATGACTTCAGTCGGTCTGCACTTACGTAGGACTGTTGTCTGGATTTGAAAGGATCTGCAAATTTTATATGCGAACATGTGATTCGTACACCAATTTTAGATTTTATTGAGCTTGTTCCTCTGATAGTCACTGAGCATTCATGTTAGTGATTGGACTAGCCTTCTTTTTGCATAGTGTTATGTCCCTAGGGGATATATTCTGATTCTTAGAATTTTTTTGAAAAAAGGTGATTGGAGTAGGTCTCTTATATTCTCCTTCATTTGCAGTTAGAAAAGCAATTGAATGTGTTGGCCAATAGAGAGGGAAAGATGAGAAAAGAAAATGAAGCTTGATGGTGATGTTCATAAAATTGGCGCACTATTTCTATGTAACAAGTAGTTTCTGGCAATCCTTGAAGGCAATTCTTGGATACAGGGGTGGTTTCTGATTGTATTTTTTAGTGTATCATACGTGTGAACGTGTTCCAAGTCTGAACCAAATTTTGAGATGCATTCGTTCAGTCTCATTGTGTGACATGTAATTTATTGGACATCATATTGTAATTATATCACTCTTTCTCTCTCCCTGCGTTTATAGTGGGCAGTTGGCTTTTGTTTTTCCATTTACACATGCAGTCAAATATGTCCAGAATTGGTCAAACTGTTTTCCTTTGCTTACACAATTTATTTATTGCCCAACCTGTTAGTTTCATTATTTATACCCCAAATAGCATAAAGCAGAAACAGAATATGTAGCAAATTGAATAAAGGAGCAATGATCCTTCTGCAGGGCAATACATTTTCCTTCCTTTCAAGTCCTTTGCCCATACTACACCGATTGAAAGTAGCAAGATGTCTATGCTAGCTGTTTTTCAGAAATTTGGTTGTTTAGATCATACGGAGCCATCACTTTATTACATATGCTTGCTGTTGATTTCATTTAGAAGCCAGCAGGTAATAACCTTCAGTAATTCTACGAAATTCAACAGTGCAATAAAGCCTGGGCTTACTGGAATTATCATTACTTAATACACTAGTCATTGCTAGATCTGAAACTCTTGCAGCACCTCAACAATGTTCATGTTTCATCTCAGATGACGCAATTGGAATGGCCAGATACTTGATTCAATTTTAGTATGTAATTAAGGGTAAATCACTACGGAGTTAAATGCTGGAAGTTGAATTCTTGAAAATGTAAGCACAATCCGAGGATCAATTTGTGGCAACTGAAGATACAGCAACATTGTGTTTACCAGAGACCATTCTCTGTGACAGCAGAAACAATGCCTTTCAATGTCTCCATCATAACACCACAGTCATGAATCTTACTGTTTTATTGCCAGAAATAAAGACAAATAGCTTAAGATTATACCAAAGAATGGTCTTTTAAGACAAAAAGAGAGCACCAACAGCTGGGAGGAGCCAGCAGAACTGCAAACACAACAAAATGTGTTAAACAATTTGTAATTAGGTAACTATTATAAAGGAATCATCCGTCTGAAACGCATATTTCTGTCAAATTCAAATGTTCATAACATGCAATGGATTGACATTATCGATCACTGTACTTTAGTGTAGGA
>JAXCLQ010070839.1:0-13489 GCA_035584115.1 Cedrela odorata
ACCCCTCTTCATGTTACCAGATCATGCATAACGCTAACTTGTTGCTCTTCATTTTGCCTCTGCCTGCTGCTCTGCATCCACACAAATAGTTGCATCGCTATTTGCTCTGCGTCTTAAAATCAATCTCGACAATACGCTCAACTCTCTGCTTTTCTAGGTCATACCAATAAAGATTCTGAAAGTGCTCAACTAAAACTTTGTCCTTGTCATGTAATCACACAATTATACAATGAAGTATTGGTTGAAAGATTGATATATTACTGAACTGCTATTACAATATTAACATAAAGTTAGAAAATCTGGTACAAATCAAAATACGTTTTGTGTGTCAAAATTCCATACAAATTCTTCATTTGATAAATTCAGCTCACACTGATTTGGCACAATCGGCTGTTTTTGGGGTCGTTTAATACTTGAAAAGATAAAATAAATAAGCAACGTCATACAGAAAATACAGGAAAAAGAACAGGCTCAAACAAATTTAGACCCTGCTGTTTGCAATTACATTTTTTTTTTCTTTTGTATTTTATCATATCAACTAAAGACAGACAAACAAACCCACCAACCAATGCCAACAATATTTGAAACCAAAATGAGAAAAAAAGAAAAAAAAAACTCAAAACAAATTAAGAGAATGCTTCTGCAAATTGTGTACAAAGTCACTGATTATGATTGTGTAGATGAGCTTGGTTGTTGATCGGCAACAAGTGCAGCAGCAATCCATTCTGAAGCAGCTGCTTCTGCTTCTGCTTCTGAGTTTGTATGTGAATGAAGAGATAGCGGAGTGATTGCCACCTAAAATGACAGATTAAAATAAAAAAAAAAAACAGGAGCTTAAGATGGTTAGCTATTTCCAAAAAGTTAATATGAAGTTGATTGACGATTTCTATAATACAGAATAACATGGATTAGCTGGAAAAAGCAGGTTTAAGCTGTTAAAGACTTACAAATCCGTTTTCAAGTGCTCTGAAATCCAGGTCTTCTTCGGTATCTTCCTGCTCCTTTTCCAGAAACTAAAAAAATAACCAATGGTTAACGATAGTTTTGTGACAGAGAAACGAAAGCAGTAGTAACTTGAGGAATAACTGAGCATTGCAAAAAGAACGAAGTAGCAGACTAGGACATACAATTACCAAATGCAACCTCGGTAGAAATTTTATTTACCTCTAGTCTGAAGTATTTCTTGACACGGCTGGTATCAGATTTGCCGGCAGCTCCAACTGACTCAATCTCCACCAAATTCTTCCTTTGTGTGGTCAAACGGCGAGCTGCACCCTGGGAAAAATTTAAAAGAAGGTATAATCCAGTGAATAAACACTGGACAAAATGCAAATCGAACAAAAAATTAAGCTACTCACAGCAGCAGAGGCATCTCGGCTAAGCTGTGCAAGCTGTAAGCCAAGACTTTGTTGATTAGACATAAAATGTCCAGCACCAAGATGCCGGTTTGCTGAAACTGCTTGCCAGCAAGGAGTGGATCTCCACATGCTTTGTTTGGAAAATTTAAAACCCTGTCAAGCAAAAGATTACAATCAAGTGTATTACTGAGAGGTTAAATGTAAAAATGGTACCAACGAAGAATCGTCTAATATATGGAGGCCACTAAAGTAAAGAACATAACTTTGCTATGATATCAAGTAATCAGGCATAAAAGTTAGGAACTTAAGCATGTCACTTTATCCCACATGCAGAAATCCCAATGCATGGCAATAACAACCTGGCATTGGGCCAGGAAAAAAAGAGGAAATTTTTTGGGTTATTTAACAATTTTAAGCGGCAGCAAAATTTTGTGGATAAGCATGATGAGGAAAAAAAAAAATATCCCAAAGGCTAGCAGCAGAAAAAGAGACAGATAAAGGGGGCTTACGAGAGGAAATAATATGTTGAGCTTTTTGAGTAAAAAATAAAATAAAAAGAAGAGAGGAATCATCTAAACATAAGAAAAATCAATAATATCAGCCAGCAACAAAGGTGGATGAGCTTTAATGAACAACTTGACTATTACATTAAGCAACCAATGTTAATTATACTTCCACTCGTCATTCCGCTCTGTTCATGTAAAAGATACTATTGAAAACTATACCCACTAGCAACTCATTTTCAACCACATATCAAAGAAAATTAAATTGTAAAGTCAAAATTCTTCATAAACTACTTTAGGAGTGCAAACCTTGTTGGTTAATGGAGCTGTAGGGATTTCGACATTCAGAGAGCAACTCTTGGGAAAAATTCCCTTCTCGATATCTCTAATAGCTGCATTTATCAAAGGTAAACAGACAGTGACTGCATCCTTGAAATCACTTTCTTGGCTTTCATCCTTCTTCCTATGACATATTAAAACCAAACAATCACTAGTTAATGATTAAAGAAAACCGTAATTACATCCGATATAACATAGGACGGTCATCTCACCAGTTTAGGGATATTGATAGAGAAGGTACACCAGAAATTAATGCCTCTCTGGCTCCAGCAACAACACCCGAGTAGAAACTGGTGAATTTTTTAAGTTATAGAATTTACTTTAGACTTCAAACTAGGGCCAAAAAGATTAACTGGAAGCGACAATAAATCCCATGCAGCTTTGAACAGATATCACTGAGTGATGCGTATTCAACTGAATGTTATAGATGCTTAGCAGGAATAAACAAGAGCCTGCGGATACAACTTACATGTGTTGACCACAGCTGGAACCTCGGTTGATTCCACTAATTACCTGAAAATCATATTTTGTGGGGATTATGAAAAATGCTTAGAATTGAAATCTAAATGGTAAAGTTGCAAATGACAAAAAATAATACTAACCAGTGTAGGCTTTGACCAAGAAAATAGGGCCCCAGATAATGCTAACGACACACAATCCACAGGAGTCCCTGAGTAACAGAACCATCAGTAAAGGTCATATTACCATCCAAGATCACAACTACAGCATTAAGACTGTATTAGATTTACACATAATCATTAACAAGTGATAACAGTCGATAACAACAAATAGTAGAAGGCTAAAATTCATTAGTTCCTAAGAAAAATTGTAAGCCACGTCATGCTTACACAATCTTACAAGAACAGAAGTTAAATGTGCTTCACCTGGAACTAAATACTACATGCAGATTAGTTTCTTCACCCTACAAGAATTTTGATAGGTTCACGTCCCAATTGAATAAAAAAATCATATGGCACCATGTACAAGAAAAAGTTGATTAAAACAGCTATAATTTGCAGCCATACCCGAAACTTCATAAGCTGTGGCACCTTTAAGTTCAGCAGAACTCACAGCAATCGTTTCTCGGAGCGTCACAGAATGACCTGACACTGATTTGTCCCTAAAGCAACCGATTCACAAACTAACAAATCACAAAATATTCCCATATCCAATACCTACATATCATAATTATTTCAGACACACGACAAGCCCACACAAGAAAATTAATCCAAAACACAAAAAGTCAAAAATTTAAACAGAAACCACATCCTCCAAGAAGAAAATCGTGAGAAACAAACAACATAATACTTAATAATTGACTAAAGAGAATCCAGAGTAATTCTCCGTATACAAGGTTGCCCCAGATGAGAATAGCCAATAAAAAACCCAAAATAAAAAATAAAATCAATATTTATATAAACCCACGTACCCAGATAACAAATCAAGAGAAACAAACGACAACAGACAAAAATTGCAGAGAACCCATAAGGAGAAACAAACAAAAATAACCACAAATTGAACAAAACCCAGATATAAAAATAAAATAAAATAAAAAAAAAACTTTAATCAGAAAAACTGGAAATTAACGAGGAATAACAAACAAAACCCACGATTGAGGAGCGCAGACATGGACATTGTAGAGCCCTCCACGAACCAAGGCTTCAACAAGATAAACAATACCAGGGGACTCAATTCCATCACCGTTGGTGACCAAAACGACAGGCTTTGAACTATCAGAATCAGAAGTGGACGGCTCCAATGATTCACTCGTCTCCTCCTTTGATTCCTTTGTGTTATTATCATTATTATCCTCATTATTGTTCTTCTTCTTCTTGCTTAAAAGCACTTCTTCCAGATTGGAAACCAGACCCGGAGGCATTAAATTGTTCCTCACAGAAGTCATTGTTTTTGTCAAAAACAAGAAATTGAAAAAAGTCGTGGTTTTTGGAGCAGAGAAATGAAACAAAACCCAAAAAAAACAGAGAAGAGAGGGTGAAAGAGAAGGAAAGATGAAAAGGCTATTAAGGAAAAAGGGAAACTGATGAACAGAGCAGATGGACCGGGTTTATCGGGATCACTTTAGAGAGAGAGAGAGATTTGATGTTGAAAATTGGGGATTCGATGGGATAGGGGAAGAAGAAACAGTACATTTGCTTGACGTGGTATAATAACATCTGGCACCCTAATTTTTTGTTTGTTTATAAATTTAACATAACTTATCAATATATGGAAAAAAGTCCCTACTAATTATGTGTAGTCATTCGAATTTTTCTACCATATTTGTGATGAATTCGTACCTTGTTAAAATACAAATTTCATCTATTTAATAATATTATCAAGAAATTAAAGCTTTAATTCACGATTATTAAATAATTAAATAAATAATAATTGTATCACTTAATTAATATTTTAATATATTTATATAATATTTATGTTAATTAATTTTATTTTAAATATAATTAAATATATTTTTTATAAATAGATAAATTTAACTAAATAAATTAATATATAAGATAAATATAAAATAAATTTATTAAATTATAAATAAATTAGTACGATATAAATATTTATATAATTAATTATGTTTCGAATTCGATACAATTATTAATAATATTGTATCGTATTACCTATTTAATAATCGTGTCTTCTTGTATCAACTTGAACCTTTAAATTTTGTATTTGGATTAATATATCGTATTAAAAATTACCGTCCTCTATTAATTATCAAATAAGTTGAGTTTGAAATTGAGGCACTATAAAAATTATAATTACTATAGAATAAAAGTATAAAATTTAAAATATTAGTAAAAAAATAAGTCAATTTTTTCAAAATTTAAAATTAAATCAGGATCAAGCATATTTTAAATATGGGTTAGTGGGTTTATTTAATTTTAGAAAATAAATTATGTTCTTTTTATGAAAAAAGTAAAAATAGAGGGGGCTTAATGTTATTAGTCCATTTGATAATTGTTTTGTGAGTTAATTATTACAACAACTTAACTTAGGTTTGGCCTTTAATGATAATATTATTACATGACATGTTCAAATCTAGACATCTAACTAATAATTTTTTTATATTAAATAAATTTTGTTAATTATGTTAATAATAATAATAATAATAATTCATTTATTATTTATTAAATGATAGTACAAATTTGAATAATTTTTTAAATTTGGAGTAGTATTTATATTTTAATAATTAACAAATATAAAATAGGAAAAATGAGATTTGTGTCTTTTAGTCCTTAATTGAGACGTGATGAGCAGCATAAATTGCCCCATTTGTCTTTAATATCTGAGACACGTCGTCGTTTTCTCGCCTGCCAATCTCTCCTAGACAATTAGACGTGGTAGCTTGTCATTGGGCAATTTATTGTTTCTTGATAATGTCATAATTGCCCATGTATTAACAAATAAGACTTGTGCCTATAATGAACAAGATTCTACCTAAACACTTGTTGCCTATCATGTTTTCTCAAAGCAAATCAGAAGTGAAATCTTGAAATGGTGTGCAACATTAGAAGTGTTGCAAATCAGAAGTGAAATCTTGAAATGGTGTACAATTAGAAGTGTTGCATCTACTTTTCAAACAAGTTAGTCTTGAAATGGTGTACAAGATTAGAAGTGTTGCGTCTACTTTTCAAGCAAGTTAATCTTGAAATGGTGTACAACATTAGAAGTGTTGCGTCTACTTTTCAAACAAGTTACCTTATCCGCATGTTCTACTTGTATCTTCAATCCGTTTTCCAGCAACACAAGTTGCGTGTTTCTTCCCTCGTTGGATCGATAACATGTAGTGAACGAAAACACTTGACCGAAACATTCAGTTGCAGGTCTTTAGTGTTAAGGTTCGAGGTTTATAGTCCTTGAAATCAACTTGCTATGCTGCTTGGTATCTTTTGGTATCGGAATCCTAAATTCGGATATTCTTGGCAGCATGTAATCATGAACCTGTAGTGTTTTCATGAGCATACAAGTGTGCAGGTTTTAAAAGTGTTGTTAATGGAGAAACATAAGTTTGAAAAATTACCTCTCCCTCGTTTTTTCCGAGATGATTGCTGTAGAAGAGTACTTAACATTTCTTCCATCCTCTTTGAACGATCATCACGCTCTTTCAGAAACACCTCAACTGTGCTCTCCAACTGTTTAATTTTTTCTGCTTGGTCCTGTATCTTTTTGTTGAGTTCTATGTGGGTCACCTAATCAGCACTTGCAATTTCGCTAATAAGCTTATAGATATGGAGAAACAATCAGTTTCATTTCTTAAAGGTGAAGTTACCAACTTACCATCAATGTTAAGTCTTGTTCTTCAACTGCATCCCTGGACGTCCAGTCCAGTTCCTCGTCTGAATCTGTCAATGCTGAGTCTTCCCCTTCGTCTGAAGGGATATTTTCATAAATGAAACCCTCAAAAGGAGGTACCTAAGAAACAAACAGCGTCAACTAATCTTATATTACTTTATTTACTTGTCGTAAATCATGTTTTTTCCTGGAGATGAAGGAAAAAGGAAAAATCAGATTCCATACTTCTGGTCGTTTTGCAGCTTTGAGCGGTAGGAACAAAGGAGAGTCAAACTTAGGAGGCTTTAGTACAGCATACGCTCCTACATTATCAAACCCGCCAACCTTAACAAATTGCAACAAGCAACAAGGTTCAGTTTCCTTTCGATGAATTCAAAAATGACCAATGCCATTTAGAAGTTGCAAGTAAAGTTGTAAAATTCTGAACCTGTGGGTAATTTGGAGCAGTGAACAGAGTGTACAGTTTACCAGAGACAACATCATGGTCTTCACTGTAACCATGTAACATATTTCTAGCATCCTCCTGACCAGTCCTTGCATCAGGACCCTCGTGCGATCGTATAATCAACTGCAGTAACAATTCTAAAAATTAATCGAGGTCAAACAACAACAGCTTTGGTGTTAAAACTTGAGAAAAGTTGCATTACCTTTAGATGGTTTTCTCTTAAGAAATACTCAGTGCAATCCGGACCCCACAGTAGACCAAACTTTTGACCGTTGTTTTCTCTTAGCCCGGTTTCTGTAGACGGGTCAGACCATAGAACATCAGTTAATAAACCATCTTCTGGCACATCATCGAGAAATCTGTTTACTTTAGCTAACTCCTTTAAAGAACCCAAAGATGGAGTATTGAGTTTCTGTCTCTTCTCTCCATTAGAACATTGTGTACTGGCACTGCTAGTACTTCGGAATAGTCCCCCATGTGTTGTGTAAACGCTACGAGGAATGATTGAGGCCAAGGGAAGTGTTCTGAAACACTCCAAGAATTTATTGTAGACGACTTTGCAATCTTTTTGGCCAAATTTGGTGCATAACTCTGCCCAGAAACCATATGCCAACGTGCAATCCTTTGATTCATGATTTCCACGGAGTAAATATACTCTATGAGGCATCAAGACCTACACATCAGAAAACCAAATTAAATAGGAAAAAAAACAGAAAACAATATAATTTTAGGTAATTAAAAATTCAAAAACAAAATTAAAACCCGTACATATATTTCATGCAAAGAATAACAGAATCGTCTTGATAATTTATATGGAATGAAAACCTCCCGGAAAATTTTTGAAACACATTATATCAGAGAACAACACCAAGTTAGCAAGATATTACCCTAACAAGCCAAAAAAAAAAAAAAACACTATCCACCAGAATAAATGAACACATGCATGCGTGCATGCGCACATACATAAAAAATCTTATTCTCTTAATTCTCTCCTCCTTCAGTGAAGTCAGAGATAAAACTTATAATAGCAAAATTTAACAAAAATGAATATTGCATCTTTCTCGTACCTTCCATGCCAACAAAACTAAAAATACTTCCAAACCCCATGAGCCTTTATCAACATAATTACCATTGAAGATGAAATATCGATGATCGGATGGAAATCCAGCATTTTCTTCAAAAAGAGCAATCAGATCATGAAACTGCCCATGAATGTCACCAACAACAACAACTTCCGAATCCTCTCTAACACAAATTTTCACACAATTCTTTTCACCTCTCATGATTTTTGAAGCAGCATTAATCAACTTTTTCATCACAGTGACAGGCATTACATTTTGAAATTCCTTTGGGTCTTTCCATGAAGACCACTTGAAGGTTGAAATAAGAACCTGGATCCACTGCAGGGTTATACGTCCTTTTCGAGGCCATGAAAGAGATGGCATGCTGGATGCTTGTGGCAAAGCATTTGGCTCTTCACTCACAATCTCTGTTTCCCCACCTACTATTATCTCTCTAGTCGTTGAACCAACTTCCACTTGAAGTTCTTCAAGTACGCCTTGTTGACTTGCATCAAGTATGCAATGTTTACTTATAATATTAGATGCAGTTCTTAACATCTCCAACACCACTTGCTTCTGCCATTCATGTAAGTCCTGAAAAGTCATCTCTTGTGCATAATCAATGACCTGCCTGGCCACGGCCACCTGCAGAAAATTCAGGTCATTCGGTAAAACAAATTGTTGCAAAACATTATGGTTCGATACAATATTCTCATTATAAGTAAGAGACAAGTAACAATATCCCCACAAAATAACTTTTCCCCCAAAGGATACAAGATCCCAACTCCAATAACAACCATTCTTCAAAACCAAAACCGGTCATACGAAAATCTAAAGAAGTAACAAAATAATAAGAGCTATAACTTATGATATTAATGATTAGTTGATTAGTAAATTCATAAACTTAGCATGTATACGAGATTAAATGATTGGTCTCATTCACTCTACCGAAAATTTATCTCTTTTTGCTTCATTTCACTTCTCTCCCACCTTAATCATCCTAACAATGAAAAATCTTAAAAATTTTCTCTCAACTTCTCTCAATCCAAGCAAACAAACATTAAACAACAATAATGAAACACTCACCACTCCATCAACACTAGAGCGCCATAACTGATCCACTTCAGCTTCCATCACCTGTAAATTCATAAATATAATTCAAAAAACATGATAAAATGAATTAACAATAAAGCCATTCTCTATCTCTCACCACCTTACCGGTTTCGTTCTCCCACTAACCACCCTGCTTGCAATTTCGAAAATGGTGAATACACGGCGAAGATTCCCATCACTTAAACTAACCAAATCCATTTCTTTATTGATGATTCCCATAATCTCTCTGAATTCATCTACTTCCCCTTGCAGTGGAAGGAGGTCCATTTTGTACTAAACAAAACAACTGCAAATCGCCCAACAATACTCAATTAAATCAAAATTGAAAAAACAAACTCACCGGTGACGGAGCAATCGCCGTAGCAGTAGCGGAAGTTAGGTTGCGCAGTGTTTGGTAGGGAACGAAACGACCTGGTTTGGGGATATCCCGAGGCTTTAAGTTGTCGTTTATTGGTTGTCAGATAAACGACATTGTCGTTTTACTATTTATGAAAAATTTCACAAACACCCCTTCCATTTTGGTTTAAACAGATTTAACCACCAAATTTTTAACCATTCGTCAAAAAACACCTCAGCAGTCTTAAATTTCACACAAGAAACTCCTACCGTCGGAGAATTACGCCGTCAGTCACCGGTGACAGTAGAAATCGTCGTTGTACTATAAGCTTATAACTCTATCACTATTCTTTTCCTGGATTTTGATTTGATTATGAGGAATTTTTCTGTGAGAAAATGGACTTGTAAAATGTTGTACGACATTACATTCTACGGTACCGCATGCAAATGACTTGTCATATATAAATCTAAAATCAAAACGATTCGTCGCCCTTAGAGTTCTCGCAATTAGAAATCTTGTCGTATCTAAATACAAAATACATATCCAAAGTCTACATTTCGAAAGTTTAAACGACAATGTCGTTTATGATGATTACAGGCACGAATTAATAAGAAGTTATGAACTACATCAATTAATTCGGAGATCATCTTCATTCTGACCATCTTCACTAGTTCTCTTCCTTTTCTCCAGTGCCTTGAAACCCTCAACTCGATTCGCCAGATATCGATCCACTAATGCTTTAATCTTCTCCAATGCTACCTTGTTTTTGATATTCAAGTCTTCTGTTGAAGCTGCATATGCAATTTCCTGGATTTTCATCATTTCGGCAACCTGTAGAAGTTGTAAATCATAACCATTGAACATTTGTTTTAATTTTCTATGGATAGAAGAAACGTATGAAAGAAGAAAGGGACCCTTACCGATTCTTGAAATTGAGACAGAGCAAATGCTTCCCTGTGAACTTTTTTCCGGGTAACGTTTGAGTACCATTGTGTGTATTCAGTTTCATCCGCACCACTCCCATCTTCTACACCATTGACAATATTTTGCAGGCGGTTTGACCATTCTTGCAATTCCAAATCCATTCTTTTTGATGTGTCAACCTCATTATCAACTTCATTATTCTTACTCTCACGACGCTGTACATCTGTCGGAATTGATTGATGCAAGCCAAACTGCCTCAAACAACGGTCTGGCAAATGCCATTCAGCTTTATCCATACAAATTAGTATTGTCCTAGACTTTCCGAGAATTAAATCACCCCTCAGATTCTCTGGTATGCTGTTGTCCAAATCTTTGTAAGGAGTCCAATCAATCTGTTTGTAAGAATCTGAGGTATCAGATGTCAGCAAATAAAAGTCTGTAACAACAAAGTTATAAAACTTACATCGATTGACTCTAGAGAGTCCAATTTCTGGCGGTAGACAACTACATCAGATTTAGTTTGATTATTTAGTCTCCCTTTCCAATGAAGAGCAAGGGGAAAACGATGGGACAAGTCTTGCTTAAGCTCTGGTCTGCCAATGTTAAGATGAAAGTAACTCCAGCACTGAAAAAAAAGTGTGCTATACAGTTAATCCCAACTTTCCAACAAAAAGCTATAAAATTAAGACAGTAATGTGACAAAGCTTCACATATTTAAGCCTTTCCATAAATAGGAAATGTATTTGAAAGATTGAACATAAAATCAAATGCAAGTTACCTGTAATAGTGTCAAAGAGCCGCTGATGGTACCTTGAGATTTCATGGAAGCTTTGCCAAGCTGTCTATACAAGAATGCCAGTGCTGCCGCACCCCATGCATAATTCCCAGCTTTGTCGAAGTCCTTGAACAATGGGAGGTACAAAAGAGGGACAAGGTTGCCAGACGTTGTGGCAAATATAGTGCTTCCTACCAAGTATAGTAGAAAGGCACGTGTCCGTCGCTCAATCTCTTCATTTGAAGCATCCTTAGGACATTCGGAAAAATTTTCCTTCAACCAACTAAGCTTCACCATTCCACCTTTTATCTCCTTAGCATCTGAATTTGGAGCTTTGCCCAACAAACTTTCACAAATTTCTGTGTTAGCACCCAAGAAAGTGTTATCTCTTACTACAGCTTCGCCATCAACCCGTAGTCCAAGAATTCGAGTTACCTCATCAAGAGTAATGGTTATTTCCCCATTTGGCAAATGAAACGTATTAGTTTCCCTCCTCCACCTCTCAACTAGTGCAGAGATAAGTGGATTGTTCAAGCTGACCTGTCCAATCAATCTAAAATGCCCAAAGCCTGCTTTTCCCACCAAATCAATCTGTTTCTTTGTCAGCTTCCACCCGTCAATTTTAGAGGTGTGCTCATGACACCTCAGTGTACCACGGTCCTGTCCTTCCCATATAGCTGAGGAAACATGCTGCTCTTGCTCGTATAGCACCGACGGATCAATTGGTCCAGGAAAATTAGTAGGAGGATTCTGAACATCCATTTCATGCACTTAAAGTCAGTAGAACCTGTTTGAACAAAACCAAAATTGCTAAATGTGAGTTATGCAACTTTTAATTTCATTAGAGTAATGTGAATTAAAATTGAAACAGAACACACTTCCAAAAGTACAATTAACAAACACTTCAAAATAGCCTGAAAAAAGTTGAAATCAGTACAACTGGCCTGGATGGAGGATAGTGGATAGGACGGAAATGAAATGGAGGAAAACTATGTAACTCCTCACTTTTGAGTATTTAAGAAAAATGAGACAACGGAAATAGTATGTTTCCATTTTTCAGAAATAAATCAACAAGACAAACAAGGGAAACGACAGAAAACTAAAGTTTGATTATCTCACTGACAATGTTTTCCCGTCAAAAAAACCGTCAATAGAATATTTCAAGAGGAAAATAGTCTATTTTTCCCAAAACTTTCGTGCATAAAAATATATCCATTGGAAAAAACAGCAATCAGTAGTTGATAAATGAACGAAATGATTCTCAACAGCAGTAAAAGATGGTCACAATTAATAATCCCTTGCGACAAACATCAATAATACTTAACAGAACCTGTTGATGACAATAAAAAGTCATCGAAAACAACAACAATCATTCAAGATGACCATCATGAGACAAACCATAGCAGCTTATGAAGCTGGGAGTTCACTGTCATTTCCCTCCCTTTCTCTCCTATCCCCCGCCAAATACTCCAAGTGTGTTTCAAGTACTTTTGTATATTTCTTAAACCCATATTTCTGTAAAAACCCACTTGAAATACAATTTTTAGGAAAACATCAATAAGCTGATTCTCCCAAAAGCACTTAACATCAAAAAGTGCTTTTTTCAGCCACATATTACATGTTAAACACAAAACGAACAGAATTTCACCTCATTCTCGTTAAACCATTCATTTTTCTCCCCATTTCCATCAGAAATAGATAAAATCTCCAAATACAAATAAGAATATGTGAAAATTCAATCAACTCGTCGAATTAACAAGAATTTCGAAGCAAAACGATAGAGAAACAAGGAAAAAAAAAAACTGTACCTTTCTCATGCCAACAGCTGCAAAACGCAGAGTTTTAACATGAATTGAACGCAGTGGAGCTTGCACATATGCGAATACGTTAATGTGTTGGTAGAGGGTTTTCGACTGAACTTATTCAAAATTTTGGGCGAGCAGAGGAAACGCTGTCGCTTTATTTATTCTTTTGTTGGGACAATGAAGATAAGCGATACGCTGTCGCTTTTAGGAGTTAGATGAAACTGCACCGTTTTGCAGAGGTGGGCACAAAACCCGCCAACCCAATGAACCAGACCGATCTGAACGAGTTAGATCGGGTTTAAAAACTTTTTTACTCATTTTTTACTCATTTAAATTTAAAAAACATGTGAAAACTACAAAATTATTTTTAAAATGTATTTTTTAAATAGAAATTTAAAAAACATGTGAAAACTACAAAATTATTTTTAAAATATATTTTTTTAATATAAATATTTTATTGAGAATTTATTAATATCAATTTCGAGATAATTTTATTTATAATACAACTCATATTTTTACATTCTATT
>JAXCLQ010070841.1:0-13486 GCA_035584115.1 Cedrela odorata
TTTTTTTTTTTGCTCATCGTATTTTACTAGTCAATTATGACTTCTATTTTCTAATACTGACTTGTTCTTCGTTTGATATTCACAAATACCATGGCAATGCAATTATTTGATCCTACTAATTCTTAGCTTTCTAGATATATTTTAGTTCTATTTTTTTTTTAATATATAATTTTGAATATTTCTCCAATTATGTAATTTATTGATCATGTTTCATGAATTGGAAACAGGAACTTCTTTTGAAATTTCCCTACAAACAAGCATGCAGCAATGTAATCATTATTCACTTAATTTTGGATTTTTCTCATTCTCTTTTCCTTTTGCCCTGAACAGGGAAAACCATAAGGACAACTTCACACTAAAATTTATAATAAAATAATCAGTCTGATACATTTTTTCCTGATTTTTAATTCATTTATATTCATGCATTCAATTAATAAGAACAATTTGTGACTAATCCTGACCTTTTGTTTCTTAATTCAAGTACTTGTGGACCATAAGATAGATATGTTACTAGCCCCACTATGATTTTGTATTCACGAAATCCTTGAAAAGCTAATTTGGTCATTTCTTCTGGTGGATGTTCGTAGTTTATTTTATAAACCTCAACATAGCATATATGATATATACAAGCATAACTAGCTTTTACGAATGGGTGGGCAACACAACTATTACTTTTGCATGTTATTACAAAGTATCTAATCAAGTTGTTTTGGCTTAAATTACGACAGCTGAAAATTATGAATTCTAGCTTTTTGGCTGTCTGGGTCATGGTGGGATATGGCCAGTTCAAGCCAGCGAGGTCTACATTTGTGCTTGAATTCGGCCATTTTTAAGTATCTTTGGATTAGAAATTCTAAATAATTGCCAACTCTTATGTATAGAATACAATTTATATTTTAACCGGTAAGGTCTAAGTTTTCATTTTAATTGGGTCCCTTAATTCCTTTTACTTTTTCTTTTCATGGAATAGAAATTCTAAAGAATGACATTCTATATGAATTTTAGAGGTTATCTATGGAAGAGGAAGCTTCCATCTTTGTTTATTGTTTATCTTGGTTAATAAATTTATTAATGCCCACATTAATTACCCTTCGCAAATTACATTTCGTGACCTTTGGCTAGGGAATTATTTATGTTACCCACACAGAAAAGAAATGGTAAGAATCTTGTACGTCGAGCCATTGTATCATGTAGTTGACTACAACATACAAGTCAAAAGGAATGTCGCAATCGTAAAGCGAATCTCGTTAATAGTTCCTACATTGCAGCTAGATAGAACAAAAAAAGGAAAATATATATATATATATATATATATAAATCATAAAACTACATATTCAATTCACAATTAATTCAAGTCAGTTCATACCTATTGACTTTCTCATTCTCAATACACACTTTGAAAAGAACAGGATTGAAAAGTTTGTCATGAAAATGTTAGAAGTTGGAATTATCGATCCTAGTATTAGCTCGTGCTCATCACGCGTGCTCTTAATTAAAAAGCATTATGGATCTTGGAGAATATTGTATCAATTGTAGGGCATCAAATTAAATTATTGTAAGGATAAATTTTCTGTTTCGATAATTAAATGCGTTGTATCTATTAAGAATGCAAATGAATGAGATCGAGAAGACAACGTTTCAAACTAATCAATGGCATTATGAGTTTTTGGTAATGCTCTTTCGATCACCAATGTTCCATCAACCTTCAAAGCTGTTATAAATGACATATTCAAAGAATTCCTACGACAAATTATTTTGGTATTTTATAATGATATTCTCATTTGTAATAAAAATTGGGAATCTGAAGTGGAACATTTGATAATTGTTTTTTGACACTTATAAGTTGTGGTTTGATAATTGTACAGGTGCAAAAATTGTTTATTTTATTTTATTTTATTCTAGGTTAGAAACAATTTTTGCAGTTTTAATTAAATTTATATATATATATATATATATCCATAAAATCTGGTCTGATACTGAGTCAAGTTGACGAAGTGAAAATTTTAACGGGCAATCGATTTGGTTGTTTGACAATTTAGGTTTTATCTTTCAAAAAGAAGACATTCTTCCCAGTTAAGATGTTGAAAATTACAACTTCCCTTAAAATTTGACATCAATGACATAAAAATAAAAGATAAAAAATAAAAAAGTATTATCAATGTCTTTCTGCACACCTTACTCGAAACTCAAGGATCTATTTGCTATTCATAGCCCCAACACCTACGTTGAAAGTTTAATTAACATAAAAAAAAAAAAAAAATTTAAATAATATCATTCGGTGCGAACTGCCAAATGAGTCTTCAAGACAACATAAAGGATTACTCCACAACCAACTAAAATCTCAGAGGCCAAGTATAGATTTGCAAATAGTTACTGAAATCATGCATGATTAACGGAATTTGATCACACAAATCCCAAAGCAAGCATATAATTAACTAAAGTGAAAAAAACGTCAAATAAATAAATCAAGCCTTAAACTGTCTTTATGCAATATTTGAAACCAATCTGAAATTATTAAAGATAGTAAACTTGAATTACAAAAGACACCAGTCCAAGTTTGAGAACATGAAATTCTTTGAAATATGAGCAAGATATCATATAGCCCATCAACAGAAAAAAGACAGCTGCCTCGTTCTTTCTTCCCAATCCCTGAATAAAAAGAAAATGAAGGAAAAATATGCATTACAGTTACATTACCATAAATAGAGGACATTATTTTGACTTGCATTACTCTTAAACAAGAGATAAGAGATTTGATAATACAAAACAAACCACAGTTTACCAAGCCACAGACTCAAAAGTAGCTAAAAGTATGTTACTAACCTTTTTATGTGCATCTTCAGTGAGTTTATTATCATCTCTAAATTTCCACCTATTAAAAGCCTTCAAAATATCCTCCAAATACAAACATAAATAAATAAATAAAAATAGAGAACTAGAAATGATGAACAAGATATTGTAAAATAAATTACGCCCAGAATAACATCTGAATATTATTATACCCTTTGTTTTGTTTGTCCATTGCAAATATAAGATCAAAATCTTTAAAATCAAACAGGCGGATTGGTCTTGAAATAGATGTAATTTCAATCCCACATCTCTTGGAGACCGCCCTCATTCTTGGGTCTGCCAAACTCCCCTTGTATGATGGATTGGATTCATTCTCAGTCTGAGTTGTCGATACTTTTAGTAATTAAAGGAGAAATAAATATATAACTCATGGTAATCAATGATGCGCGCAGAGTCAATATTGAAGTGGGAATAGAGGCCTCTCTTCTTCACAACATCGCTAAACACACCTATGGCAGGTGGGCTCCTACAGACGTTACCTAAGCACACAAACTGAACAGGCAAGAGTTTGGGTTTGGTTTTTCTCTCTTCTAGTAGCAGAAGAAGCCATTGAGTATTTTATTTTTAAATTTTTGATCAAAATGTACAATTTCCAAGCCCATTTTCAAATTTCTTATATTTGAGGCCAAAAATTCAATATTTAGACAAAATTTCCCTTACTCTTTCTTTCCCACACATACACAAATAAATTTGTTACTTACTTTGCAAAATAGTCAGACTAAAAATGAAAATTCTTCGCAAGCAAACCCCCAAAATTTAGCGGAGTTGAGATTACAGCCACCGAAACTTCAAGAACTTAAAAACCCTAATTTAGAATAGGTTTCAATTATACTTTTTATGGTTTGGATGTGATTCACGTATGATGAAGAGTGTGAAACCATTAGTTTGCAAGGAAGACAATGAATAGTACTCTCTCGATAAATTTCATATAAGGAGTCAACTGTTAAAACTGTCTCTCTCAAGAATTTCGTTGAGGGAGACAGTTTTAATACTTGACTCCCTCAATGAAATTTGTCAAGGAAGACAGTTTTAAAGATTTGCTCCCTCAATGAAATTTATCGAGTGAGCTAAGTGTTAAAATTCTAAGCGTTAAAATTCTTCAAGGGAGACAATTTTAACACTTGACTTTCTTAATGAATTTCATCGAGGGAAAATTGCTTGTGGTCTTCTTCGCAAACTCTACTACAAATTTTGTCTAGAAATATATCAAATCATATCCAAAATGAATAAATCGTGCATAAAAAATAGCTTAAATTCATTTCTAAAGCTTTTACATCCATTAACAAAACTTAAATTAATAGAATGATAACATAAACAAGATTTATCATACTTAGGATACAGATAACTCATATACAAGATTTATCACACTTGGAATGTTTGTCGTTAATTATTGATTGAAATCGTCTTTGGTTGTTACTATGTCTTTGTTTGAGTTTTATTAATTTGTAAAAAAGTAATTGGTACATTTTTGTTTGGCAGAAATACAAAAAAGAAAGAAATAGGGGCAATTTTGTCCAACAAAAACATTTGTCCCCAAAATAAGGGTGCATAGGTTCTTGGTCAACCTAGAACCGTGAGGAACTGAACCAACTAATTTGGCTCTAGATTTGGAATCAATTCCATTAGGGTTGACTTCGATTTTAATAGTAAAGGACTAATTTTTTTTAGTTCGATTATGGTTTTATAGGTTTTGGAATCGAAAGAGAATCGATGAACTCGTTTCTTTAACATAAGCCACAAGACCCGAATCAAACCCAACCCAAATCTTTACCTGACCCAAAATAAAACAAATTTGACTCGACCCAAAACAAAACAAAACTGTCAAAATTAACTTAAATCAGATCTAATCAAGAAATTGCCTTCTTTGTTTTCTTTATTTTCATTTTCTATTTCTTCCATTCCAATTTCCACTTCTTTCTGGAACAATTTCTTCCAATTTTTTATTCTTTCTATAACAATTCCTTGTGCAATCCCTGTGAATTCGACTTAAAAAGCATTTGTTGATGTAAGTTTACGAAATCCTAACTCTCTCATTCTTTTCTCTTCCTTTATCTTTATTATACAAATTTTTGGGTTTGGATCTTTATTTTCTATATGTAAGAACTTTAATAGTTAAATAGGCAATGGAATTCAGATCATTTTTTGTTAATAGTGTTTGAATTCAACATAATTTAAATCTACAAGTATAAATTCATAAAACTATTGGGTTTTTCTTGGATCTTTAGAAATAAAATGAAAGTATTTTGGAACCAATTTATAATAAAAAGAAGGAGTTAAAGCAGATGCCAATTGTTTTTATGCTTTATTTATGTTATGCGGCAATCCAAAGTCATTTGAGAATGTAAAGACTAAATAAAGTTCATGATTACTTTTTGCAATCGACCTTTAAGGGAGACTTGACTTTGAATAATAAAGTCATTGAAATGTATGCCAAGTGTGGAAGTTATTATGTCCTAGAAACCATTCGTGTTATCAGTTTCAAGTTATTTTATATTGAATCACATAATAATATGTACTTTACATATTTATTAATGAAGAAAATGTTTATCATTTATATGTATAAATTGCTTCCTCCTTTTAATCATATTAATGAATAGAGTATACATATCAATCACCTAGATAATTTGATTATTTAAAAAGTTCTCTACATAAGTGATATCCACTGGACATTGATACTGCACAGTAGGCATACTGAATGCCTCCGAAGACTATCATGAGATAATATTAATGCGGGTAACAATGAGAGTCATGTCATTAAGGTACTAGTATGGTGTAACATCCTAATCCAAAGTGTTACCGGCAGGTAATAGAATCACCCTATTACCTTAAGCCTTACACAATCTGTCTAACTTCAAATGCAATACTTGAGTGCATAACACATTTTATAAACATACTTATACAACTCAAGAGACGATATGCCTCCATGAACACTATATACAGTACCAATGTTTACATTTTAATACAAATGAATTAAATATACAATGGACTAACCCTAATAAAAAAATACAATATTCGACGTCAACTGGACATCGTAAGACATAAAAAAGCATATACTACTGTATATAATATGAACCCAATAACCCTGGTAACTGCGAGGTGGGCTTTCTCTTTAGCTTGCGTTTTCGTTTTGCTAAATTGGCTTGCTAGACATAAGTTCTTATAAAGCTGAAGATTAGGGAGGGGGTGAGTCTAAAAGACTCAGTGAGTAGATGTTAAATGAAATATTAATACAGAAATTTCATATAAAACACAACAGCTATGTATATGAACGGAACAGTGAGCCCAAGCATGCTCAGTTTCCTGTGAGCAGCAGAAGCACGACACGCGAAATCAATTTTTGGGCGAGCGACCACTGTAGGAGAGCCATGGCCATCCCTTGGACCTGTGGAATAGGCCCCCAACTAATCTAGACAAGCACACATACATTTTCTGGCTTTCAAAACTATTTTAAAATTCAAAACACAAGCTTAGAAGTCTTACTTTTTGTTGTGATCTGGTGCAGCAAGAGAACACCTTCGCTTGCTTCTTCAGGCGGTCCACACGTCGGAGTGATGATGCCGGTTCCGGCTTATTTGGGATCTTCAAGCTTTAGTTTAAGCTTCAACAAGCTTATCAAGCTTTCTCTCTCTAGTTGCTCTCCTCTCTCTCTTCTGTTTTTGCTCTAGTTCACAACCAAGCATAACTAAGCTTGCTTCACTAAGCAGCTTGCTCTCTTCTGTCTTGCTCTGATTCACAACCAAGTACAATTGAGCTTACTTCACTAAGCAGCTTACAATTGAAGAGGAAGAAGACACTTGTAGTTTTTTCAAAAACAAAGAAGAGAAGGTGTTTTCTATGTATATTGTGTTTTTATTTTTAGGCTTAACACACTTAAGCCTTATGTTTATCAAATCCAATTTATTGACAAACCTCCACCGACTCCACCTATGCAATTAACCGACTTGCATTCTACAAATCATTATATGAATTGAATGCAACACAATGAGTCATGATTTAGGTTGGTGAATTCATTAATCGATTATCCTTAATCAATTGCATGTATTACAATAATACATATATATATATATATATATACATTAAACAAATTAACACATATATATTTATATTAATAAAGAGAGAGAGAGAATTAATTATATATATATATATATATTACTTTAATATATATATATACATTCATCAATAAATATCTAATATATATATATATTATTACTTTAATAATATATATTAACAATTAATATTAAGAAATTTATTATTATATTAATATAATTGATATTTATATTTTATGAATACATTAATGATATTAAATATAATATCCATATATCAATATCATAATACTCATAAATCATATTTACGGTATCTCATAATTAAACCGAAACATTTCTCACACATACGTGTACTAGCGCATTAGAGCTTGAAAATATATTCTTTATAATAAAGAATCAAATTGCTACCCAATCAATATCTGTACAATATCATTAACCAATTAATGATTATTGTATAGTAGTAATAGCCATCATCATTAAGTAACCGACTATATGTGTGACCCCATGAGTTCACTGTAAGTTGGACATGGGTCGACACAAACTCCTTTGTATTTCTTCGGTACAACTCTTTATAACCGAAGTTCCCAATGATTATGCGCAACCTCTAGCAAAATACCACAACCCCTAGACACTAATGAATCTATATAGTCGTACGTTCATGTAGTAAAGTCCCTCTACTGTCAACTCTCGATCGAGTGTGGGTCATGGAATTGTCAAACCCCTAACTCAATCATATGAGTAAGGTCTCAAATCATATACAGGAATCATGTATTCAAAAACACCTTTCTGGAAACACGTACTCTGGCTAGAGATTTCATTTCCCATATATGACATCTCCGCCTAGAATCTCAAGCTCTAATATCTAAGCCAACAGATTCCATCTTGGTCATCACTTATCATCATATACTAAGAACATATTGCCAGCAAGCTTCTTTCACCAGGCGTGGCTAGCCCGGAGCGATATACACAATTGAACGATGTACCTCAATGCAGAGGGCAGTAGTAACACCTCAGGTCAAATGACCAATGTTACATTAGTACGGCTGTGTAACGTATCATTGACTGTGGATAATCACCCATGTGATTTGTCACATTTGGTCACGTTCAGTAACACATTCTTCAATGTATTACTCATGTTTATGCTCTTGTGATATGAGACTCGTCACCAAACTATTAACATCAAATACTAATTCTTGGCAACATTAAACATGTCAGTCATGCAATGTCATACTTCTATATGACAATACCTCAACTGGAAACTGATTCGGAAGTATTTAAATCAGACTTCGTACTCATATCTACAACTCTTTGCTGATAGAGTCCTGACGTCATAATACATCTCTAGATCTCATTTTGCATTTTATATACAATATATATACACAACTAAATATGCAAAATGATATAATAGCCATTTTATTAATCGTAAACTAATTTACAATCAATTACAAAGTTATATATGCATAAAGATGATATCCCTAAACCATATGACACAATTAGTTCTAGTGTATATCTTTAACAATATATACATTCATATGCATCTTATAATTTCTCAATTTAATCACAATCAAATTCAACGTACTTACAAGATATATCATCATACATACAACAGTCAAAGAATTTTGGTGTTTAAGAGCATTACGTATCGCCGTCCCCTTAAATACACATGTGCATACTTTGGTATTTAAGGGTGTTACGTATCGTTGCCCCCCTAAATACCTCTCTGTACATCTCTAATATCAAGGGGCATTATATATCGCCGTCCCCTGAGACACCATCACTGCTTTCAAGAATGTAACATATAAGGCAGATGAATCCAAGGGTGTTATGTATCGCCATCCCCTTGGTTCCGAGTCAACAATTACATAGGTGCACATGGTCATTATAGGTAAAGCAATTTAAGAACAATTAAGCCATATCAAATAGCCATACTATAATCATGAAACAAATAAAGTACATTTAAAAACTCAAATATTAGCCTTACGGTTTCTTACTCATTTATCAACATCCAATTAACAATCTATAAAGGCGTAATGTTCTAACCTTCATTGACATTTTCGATCTCGATTTCATTAATAATACTACGTTTCATAAGGTTATACTCTTAAGGATCATAACTTTACAATACAATAGATAAAATATGCTTAAAGAGAGTTTAATATGGGATTTCAAGCATATGTATTTCAATATCAGCTTCAAGTAACCATTCCTTACATTCATGTTTTAATTTAATGTAATAAGTCCTTTATATAAAATCAACACGCATCATCACTTTTCATTCTTGAATACCATAACCTCAGGTCACAATTCATAAACACCTTACAGCTTAACACGTCTGTGACAGCTTCGAAATCATTTTTGAGGCCATAAAATTCATAACTTTCCATAATGCCATAACAATGCAATTTAGAAATTCTAATTGAATTTTTTCAACCTACATATGACGCGAACCTCCAAAGAATGATGCTTTGAAAACCTGAAAAAGGTGGATAGAACTCTGAATAGCCAAACCAATGTTGGAAAGTTAACCGTTAACTCGAAACTAGCAAATTAAGCAACTAACCAACAGTATTCCGAAAAAGAACGCTACAAGATCACTTTTGATAAGTTCTAAATTTCAAGTTTATATAAAGAACTTGAAAGAAAAGCTTAACTCATATTAAAAAGATATATTTTCATGCTTCTCTCTTGCCTAAGGGTTATAACACCTGTAAATACATCATACTCCTAAAAATTAGGGTTTTTAATTTGAAAACCCTAATGATATAGTTTGGGCTTGAAATTTGGTCCATAATAACGTCTCATAAAGTACTACAAGTCAAATAAAATTCAGTTTCAAAAGCCCATGATAGAAAATAACCAAAATACCCTTAAGCTATAATAAGAGTAATTAGCCCAAGAAATAGTGACGAATTTGATTCATGTTTAATGAAGTCTATCAAGGGCTTGGACTCTCCTCCTTTGATTCTTGAATGAGATTGTACCGTTCATATTCTTTAACTGAGCCTAACTATACAAGTGAAGTAATGGATTGAATCTCTTGCGTCATTATGTTATGAACAAGTTCATTTAATGCTTCTTTAATCTCCTTAGCTCTGGATCTAGTTATCAGGCCTTAAGAAACATGCAAAGAATCAAGAACAACTTGATCACGAGCATCTAATGGTGAGCTTAACCTTGGACTTGATCCATTATCAACATAATTCGAGCATTAATTCCAAACAGTTTTCAAGTATATTTATCATGAACATATGTATCATAAATGTATACATATCTTAAACATATATATCTCTCTCTATATCTCGAATGTATATTCGTCACAACCATTCATACATATCATGATGCATATCTATCATAACAATATATCATAATATATATATATATATATATATAAATCATAACTATATATATACACACACACACACATATATCATAAATGAAAAGTGATGATATCATGAGAGAAATTAATGATATCAAATATTAATATGCATATGTTTTTTATAATGATTAAGTAAAATAAAAAGGTCCTAAATGTATCTCAAAATTATATACAAATATGCTTGAAATTATTACTTAATAAATTTCTGTCCAAGTGTATTAAAAAGCCTGCAGGATCGATACTCAGAGATAAACAAATCGATATGTGAGTAAACAGATCGATACAAGAACAATAATAGATCGATACAAAAAAATTAGGATACCAGATCGATACATGGATATTAAAGATTGATACATAGTCTTCACAGAGAGTTGCAAAATAATTACAGAGGCAACCAGATCGATACATGGTCTTCATAGAGAGTTCCAAAATAATTACAAAGGCAACTAGATCGATATATGGTCTTCACAAAGAGTTGAAAAATAATTACGAAACAGACCAGATCGATATCCTGCATTAACAGATTAATACACTAAAACTCATAAATAACTCCAGCAGAAATAGATCGATATTTAGAGAAGTAGAGATCGATACTCATAATACAAATCATATTGTTCAATTAAAGAGATCGATACATGGAGAAACGGAATGATACTCTCTCTGCTTTCAAAGTTCAATGATAACTTCTGCAACATTAATGACGAACAATAAATACATAAAATCAAACCATTGACAAGTGTTGCTTCATAAAAAAAGATAAATATAAATAGAAAATACATAGTGAAGTCAAGAAGAACAATCACTTGCAATAAAAATCAACAAGAATCCTTTAATAACATTTTTATACGAAAAACTGTAAACTTTCTCTTTCTACTGTAAATCTTTAAAATCTTTGTTAGAGAAATTTTTCATGAGAGCCTATTGAAATATTCACTCTAGTGTGAGAGCAAAGATCAAATATACTATTGTAATTTAGTATTGGGTATATCTTCACCCATACTAAAAGAAGATCACTTTGGGTTACCTTCACTCGTAGAAAAAAAGTTGTAAGGTTACTCTTCACCTCAAAAGAAGTGTACTAGGCGTCTCTTGTTCCGTCAAAACAAAAAGTTAGTTGAACCTCAGTGGAAGTGATTTGCATCCGAGAGAATAGACGTAGGCCAAAATTTGTCGAACCACTATAAAACTACGTTTATGTCTTTCTCTTTCTAATTACTGTTTTATTACTGCACTACATTGCATACGGTTTTAACTGCTAAATTTTAAAAATCTAATTCACCCCCCTCTTGAATATAGCCAACTAGGCCAACAAATAGTATCGGAGCCTAACTCAATTAAACAAGAATCACAACTTTGAGGAATAGATTAAAATGATATCTAGCAGTAACCTTACACAAATAGTAGAGGGACAATTTACGAATAGACCACCATTCTTTAATGTAACAGATTACGTTTACTGAAAAAAAAGGATGCATATCTTCTTATCAACATTAGATTTTGAAATCTTAAATGTAATAGAAGATGGGTACTTTCCATCCACAACTAAGGATGAAATCACTAGAGAGAGAAAACTAAAACAAAAAAAGAATGGACTCCCGAAGAGAGAAATAGGTTCACCTTAAATGGAAAGGCAATAAACATTCTCTACTATGCTTTAGATAGAGCCAAATTCAATAGAATTTCAAGATATAAAATTGCTAAATCAATTTGGGACATGTTAAAAGTCACACATGAAGGAACCAGTAGAGTTAAGGACTTTAAAATTAGTATGTTAGTTCATGATTAAGAACTATTTAAAATGAAACTATGTGAGAGCATAAAAAGACATGTTTACTCGTTTCACTGACATTACTAATGACTTAAAAGCTCTTGGTAGATCTTACTCAAATGCAAATATTGTGAAAAAAATTCTAAGAAGTCTACCTAGAAATTAGGAAGCTAAAGTTATGGCAATTAGGGAAGCAAAGGATTTAAGAACGTTACCTCTCGAGGAACTTCTTGGATCACTCATGACGTACGAGCTTGAAGGTAGACGCAATGATAAAGAAAAAGGCAAAAGAAACATAGTGCTAAAGAGTACCAAAAAGGAAGAAGATGAAGATGAAAGTGAACAAGAATCAGATGAAGATGAATTTATTCTCATGGCCAGAAAATTAAGAAAATTCTTCAACAAAGAAGGGTCCAAGAGAAGAAATTAGAAAAGAAGAGACTATCCAAGAAAGGATGGATTTAGGAAGAGAGATCATTTGTTATGAATGTAAGAAACTGGGATATACACGACCCCCGAATGTCCACTAAGAAAAGACAAAAAGGACAAGAAAAAGAAGAAAGTAATGAAAATGACTTAGGATGACTCATCCAGCGACGAAAGCTCCTCATTATCAGAAATCGAGCAAGCAAATTTCTGCTTCATGGGAAAACAAGAAGATGAGGTAACCTCTCTAGATCAAAACTCTTCATATTATGATACATGTTCAAATAGTTATGATGATTTATTAGATACAACTTGAGTGCATTATATGAAGAACTTAGAAATGAATTTTAGGATCTATATGCAAAATATAAAGAAGCAAAGAAAAAGAACTCTATAATATTAAAAGAAAATGACTGATTGAAATTAAAAGTTAAAGAACTAGAAATTAAGAGTGAATCTAGCTCACCTAATGAACTTAATTTGTTAAAAGATGAAAATAAAATTTTGAAAGGTGAGATAGCTTTTCTTAAAAAGGTCTTAGCTAAGTTTACACAAGGAAAATAATCATTGGATAAGCTTTTAAGTAGTAAAAAATTAATATTTGAAAAAGCCAGACTTGGATATAAACAATGAATCCAATAAAAGTCCTATACAAACTACTTTGTAAAAGTTAAACAACAAGTAACATCATCCATTACTTGTCATTATTACAATAGAAAAGGTCATTATAGCAAAACATGTTTACATAAGAAAAATAAGTATAATGGACCTAAAATGATGTGGGTACCTATGAGAACTCAACTTAAGAAAATTATGCATGCTAAAATAGCCAAGACCTTTAAGGGTAAAACTAATATCTATAGACATAAAGTCACTTGGTTACCAAAATAAACTTGCCATTTTTGTAGGTACCACATGTGAAGAGCAACAAGTACAAAAAGAAGGGGTTCCTTGATAGCGGTTGCTCAAGTCACATGACAAGAAACAATAAGTTATTTCTCCATCTAAAGAAAGAAGAAAGAA
>JAXCLQ010070842.1:0-13481 GCA_035584115.1 Cedrela odorata
TCTGGCATGACTCAGAGGACCGTTAGAGACAAGTTTGCTCGCCTTACTCAAATGGCAACAATCCTAAACTTAGAAAAAGTCTCTGAGATTCTAGATTTCTGGGGTGAAAACTCGGGACCTATGACCTGGAGACTAACTCCTGCTGAGGTTAGGCGAGTGCTGGGTCTAAGAGTTGATTTTAAACCTGAAGCAATAGCTGCTCTGAAGCTTTAATCCCTTCTTTTTAGTCCATAATTTCCCGTTCTGATATTCTTGTAAATTTTCCCCCGTTAAAGATAAAAAGCAAGCCCATTACCTACCCCTCCTATACGTTATTTGGTGCATTCATATGTTGTTTACATAAATTTTATCTTTTCTTTTAACATAGTTTTCATATTGGACGGGCAAATATACATTGCCTCAATTTTGTTTTGATTTTCCAATTTTGAACCCCAATACTGTTAAACCATGCTCGGATTTGCAATAGATGGGGGAATTTTACCATACAAGTTTGGTGTATGTTGTTAATATTCCCATCCAAGGAAATCTTCTGTTATAGAGGTCATTTGGAAGTACGAGATTTTTTTGTTTTATTTTTCTTTTAACGTACAATATCATTTGTTTACCATACATGTTTTCTATCTTGCATGTTTCTAAAGCTCATCCCTGTGATTCCTATTATTTAACATAAATGCATAGATCATAGATGAGATTGTTGGCATTATGCTCTCGTTGAACAAAAACAGCAAGTTTCAATTATCTGAAAACTTTTGTCTGACAAGGTGTGCAACAATCCCTCTAAAATGCTTAATCATCCGAGAACAAATAAAGTTATAAAGTAGATGATGTTAACAATTTACTAGAGTTACATAACAACATCTTTTCATCCGAGAACAAATGAAGTTGCAAAGTAGATTAACAAGTTAATTCAGCATCAAATTTTTACTCTTTTGTAATTGGCTTTCTTTTGTTGTATTATGGTCCTCGTCCAGATAGATTTTACTGATTGAAAATGTTAAGAGTGAAATTTAAAATTTGTACTCTGTAAAAGTTCGAAATTCGTAACCGGTTATAATTAATTTTCAACATAAGTTTAATAAAGGATAAGTTCATAGTTTCGTGAGAAAAATATGGGGTGGCAATGCCACTAGCAATTTTAAGTCATCATCCATTCACCGAACTAATAAGAACTATGAAGTACAACACACAAACCCTTTGGGTTTGATGTTTAAAAGTTCAAAACAATGATACTTTAAAGACAAAAAGAAAAGCAAAATTTTAAGTAGAGGGGCAACCGAAAGACAGATCCTTCATGCATAAACACTACATTTCAATAATTAGACGAATGATTGCTATCAGAAAGTAAATAGAAAACAGCGGAACTAAAGCCCACATAAGTAGATTGACGAAATGTTGATCCAGTCTTAAAAGGTTTAGACATGGGCAGTGCCTTCGGTGAATTTAGGATCTTCACATCTGTACCGCCCATCCGGTCCAATGCCAAAACCTTTTGGGTCTGCAAACACATTCTCAAGCAGCTGGCTGCGACGTGGAAGAGGACTCTCATCTGCAAACTCAACAGCATCCTCAAGCACTTCATCTATCTTCTTCTCTATGGCCTTTAGCTCTGCTTCACTTGCCAGACTGTTCTCAATCGTGTATTTCTTCAACGCTGTGATAGGATCTCTAGCAGCATAGCGAGCCTTCTCAGCTGTCAACAAGAAAAAAAGAATTGAGGGCATGAATAATTGCAAGTCAATCACAAAATCATATAATAACAATAAAAACTCAGTGTGCAAATATCAGTAAATCAATTCCATTTAATGTAGATGTTAGATTGTCATATTAACAACACTAGCTGCATAACAACACATTATAAGGAAATAAGCATGGGACAACAGATCACGACATTCCAACTTCAACTGAGACTCACTTTGGTTCATTAATTATTCGGTATAAAAATCCAACACAGTTGAAGCAAATCTGTAACAGTTTTGTTCTTGAATTAGTCCTCATAAAATGCTATCAGCATGTCCCAAGAAACCCGCTAAATCCCTCTTTGAATTTTGAGGCGGATTTTATTTGCATTGGCATAGCTCCATATTGACATGCTTTAAACAAAAATACAAAAAACAATCCATGCAGTGCACTAGCTCCTACCTAAATAACACACGTCCATAAACCAAAATGAACCATTAAGTCAGCATAACTGTACATCTTCGATAAAAACAACACATGTTGGGGGAAGGCAACAACCACTGAACTAACTAGAGGTACAAAAAGAATTCAGAAGCGAAAGAAAGGGTTAAGATTGAGTATAAGGGCATCAATTAAAATAGAAAATAAGATAAACCTCAATGCATTTATCAATACACAGAATAAAGGCACATAGTTTAAAGAATAAAACTTCATTCAAATGCTCACCAAGCACATAGTTGAAAGAATAAAAATTTAATCAAATGCTCACCAGGGTCACGCAGCTCATCAGGATCAGCCAATGAGTGTCCTCTAAACCTGTATGTCTCACATTCCACCAAGGTCGGTCCTTCGCCTCTCCTAGCTCTTTCAATCGCCTCCTTGGCCACCTCCCTCACCTTCAAAACATCCATCCCATCAACATGTATACCTGGCATCCCGAATGCCGGTCCTTTTTTATAGATCTGAGGATCTGAAGTAGCTCTCAAATGTGACATCCCAATAGCCCACAAATTATTCTCCACAACAAACACAATGGGCAACTTCCACAATGCAGCCATGTTTAAGCATTCAAAGAACTGACCGTTGTTACAAGTTCCATCACCAAAAAATGCCAATGTCACATGATCACAGTCTGCCTCCTTTAACACCTCCCTCCTATACTTGGAGGTGAATGCTGCACCAGTTGCAACTGGAATTCCCTCACCAATAAAAGCAAAACCACCAAGCAAATTGTGTTCCTTTGAGAACATGTGCATAGATCCACCCTGGCCTCTGCAGCAACCAGTGGTCTTGCCAAAGAGCTCGCTCATCACAGCACGAGCAGGGACCCCTTTACTCAGGGCATGCACGTGATCACGGTATGTGCTCACCACAGAATCTTCATTTTTCAAGAGCTTAATAAATCCAGTTGACACGGCTTCTTGACCATTGTAGAGGTGAACAAAACCAAACATTTTACCTCTGTAGTACATCTGGGCGCACATGTCCTCAAAAGATCTCCCAAGAGTCATATCTTCATATAGCTCTAACGCTTCCTTTTTTGTGATCAGCTGAATTCTCAAATAAATGAGAGCAACAATCTTAGCCTCCATTTTTTTTTTCTTTTCAACTTTCATCTTATCATACAGTTGCAAGTAAAAACTTTCAATAAATTCAGATGCTAATCACTATTTATTTTCAATTATATTTAGGAGGTTAAGAACGAATTTAACCATGGTATGTAATCTAGCTAGTGAATCATGACGCATTTGTTTGTAGTAGAATATGAGAAAATAAAACAAAAATCGAAACTTCAATCTTATAAATTGTGCAGGCTTGGTTCCGAAAGCCGAAAATTTGTTTCAATTAAATGAACTTATTTCCAACAGGTTAAAAACACAGGGAAAACAGATAAAATCTTCAAAATATTTAAAATCCTTTTAATTTCCTCAACTTTACCAGCAGTAAAACATTTCAAACAACTAAGAAATTTCCAGAGAACAATGAGAGTATCAATAAATAAAGAGAGTAAAAGTAGTTACCAGATTGGAGCTCGATTTGGCCTTCTTCTCTTTAACAATATCGGAGACAGCAACCACGGCAGATCGACGGTGGACATTAGGCAGATTCAATTTAACAGAATTAACACGAAGTTTGTGAGTAGATCCAAGGAAAGAGGTGCTAGTTTTGAGAGGATCAAACAAAGACTTGTCATGAGATCTGGTGTGAATTGTGGTATTCAGAGACAGTGGTTGAACAAAGTTGCTAGCAGAGTAAGCCGTAGCCATTTTTGTATTGGAAGAGAGTGTTTGGGAGGTAGGAAAGTGGGAGAAAATGGGGTAAAAAGTATAAATAAGGGAGAAAGAAGGCAGCGAAGGGAACGAACGAGGGAGCAGGAGGAGGGCTTGGGAATAATCGCCTACTTGGTTTGGTTTGGTATTGATAAGAAAGGGGACCTACCCAACTCTTAACTATAAACACAAATTGGAAAATGAAAATGGGTTTTCTTTGTAAAGTCAGTTATGATTTGTGTCTTGTGATGGTAGTTGATCTTTGGACAGTTGGGGTTACTGTGTGTGTGACATATGCCGCTGCGCCTCCGTCCCCCCGGTGCATTTGCTTTTAAATTCTGTCTCCTTATGGTTTTGGATTTTTGCAAGTAGTACACGATGTCGTTTTTGCTGTTTTCCATTGAGCTAGCCTATTTATTATTATTATTTTTAATCTCTCTGATAAGAGGGGGTGTTTGCGCGTCATATGTTACGGGTAGGATCAGGTGAGCAGCCGTACGTGGTTTTGGATGAGGTCTATTTCGGTAATATGTTGTCTTTAGATAACTGGTTTGTTATAAAATATATACGGTACTATTTATAACTCAACCAAGGGTCCATAGCTCAGTGGTAGAGCATTTGACTGCAGATCAAGAGGTCACCGGTTCGAACCCGGTTGGGCCCTTTATTTATTTTTCCCAAAATGAACCTGGTAATTAATTCTATCATAATCAATTGAAACTTTTATTAAATTATTTCATTCTTAATTTACTTTATTGAAATGTTTATTTTTTAAAATTAAACTAACCAAATTAATAGGCAAAAAAAGCTCATTAAAATATTTTCAAGGAATATTATTTTTGAAAATTAAATTAGCAAGATTGGTATGCCAAGTTCACAAAAATTAGTGGATGATCAAAATCTTTTCTAGTAATATCCCATCTCTCAATATATCAATACACTAGTTCAAGCCAAAAATAAAAAATAAAAAAAAAATAATTACTAACAAAAAGCCTTTACATCCATAGCAAATTACAAAGTTGTTCAGCATACTGGGGGTACCCGCAGCAAAAGTAAAAGATTTCCAACAGACAATCTCCATATAGGAGAGTAGACACGGTGAAATTTTTTTCCTGCAAAGGGATATAACTCATCATCAACACAGGGCCGAAAAAATGTATATTTACTACAAAATATACATGTATAATTATATATAATTCCATTAATTGAAATGGTCGGGTGGGATTCAGTATCTGGTGTGTTAAGTCTGTAAACATCCACTGTGTCAACGTCTGCTCGTCTTCTCCTTGCCTACAAAAGCATTCATCATGTGTGATACTGATAATGAGACACCACAAATATGTAGCAAGTTTAAGCAAATAATTACAGAAACTCACCAAATATACTTGATCTTAAGGGGAGTCGAAGAGATGCTCCCCCCTTCAATTTCAGCTCCCTCAGTTGCCTGTTTTTACTTGGTCTGTCTATTTTTGCAAGACCACCACTACTTTCTACGGTCAAAAGATCAGTCCCTTTTTTCACTTTTTCATGATAAATAGCTGGCGGGGCAAGCTTTAACTGAGGCATGTTTTCTATCTGGGCTAATCTCTGGTTCTTCTGAAGATTGTTTAGGATCTCAAACTGCAACATCCATGTTCAGTTTGATAAGTTATCAATCACTAGAAAGAAGAAGAAATAGAAACAACTAAATTAAATAAATTGATTTACCCGTGATAACTGCTGAACTCTGTGGGAGTTCTCCAATGTATCACCTTCACGCGAGTGTAGTGAATTTCCAAATGCTGGCTGCAGTGTTGATGAGAACTTACTCACTAGACCATTCTCTGTCAGAACTGATTTATTTCTAGACCTCTGAGTATTCTTCTTCGGCATACAAAGAGGGCATCCAGATAAGGAAGCCGTACTAGATGATTCATTTTCCGACATTTCACATTGAATATGAGTTGCATGACCACAACAGAAAACTCGAATGCGGAAACTAGAAGAATTCTTTGTGAGAAGGCAATTACATAAACAGCATAATAAACTCCGGGGTGCGTACCCATGAGAAGCCCCATTCTTGAGTATACTCATGGTGTAGAACGTATCATCCTCTATCAAAGATTTGGCAGTATCCTAATAGAACAAAGTAAAAAATTGAAACTTACATGAAAATCACTTATTTGAAGTTAATCAAAGAAAAAAGATAAATTAACCACCCTATTAATCCAAACTTTAAAGGAGAAAATTTAAAAAAAAAAAAAAAAAAAAAGAAGTTGCTAAGGCAAATGCAATTGCCACCAAAAATTACAGTCCACTAGGGATGCATGTAATTCAGCAATGCAAAAAGAACTCCATAGTTTGACATACATCTAGAACTAAATTCCTTGGTGCCAATTTTGCCACTAACAATGTATGACAAATATACTGAATGCAATGAACCATGTTACTTTTTGGGGCTTCATTAATGCTTTTGATCTTAAATGAATGCATATATATGAAGGATAATAATTGCAAATTTTGAGTCCAACAAAGAATCTGTAGAATTTAATCATGCTAGCTGGAATAGAAAGCTCAACAAAGATGCAATTATAAGCTTGACTACATGAATTCCTAAGGCATAAACTCCATCAAACAAACTATAGCTATAAAGCAGATACCCAAGATATTGTGCACATACCAAAATTCTTCTTTCAAAACTATATGTCCCCAGCATCCCCAATATGGTAAGTTTAAAGTCACCAAATTCCTGGCTATCATTATCTGAGAGGAGCTTTGACATTATGGTTGGAAGATGTACATATCCTATCATTCCTTCAACAATCTCTTTGATGAACAAAGAAAACAATTTCCTCAAGATATGAACACCCCGGTGTGATTCTGAGATTCTCCACTTGATAATGCCTGGCTCTTCATCCACTTGTGAGCCCAACGGCTCCTCTAGCATTCTGGAATCATTTTCTCTTTCAGATCCCCTTTCATCATTGTATGAACCCATCAGAGGCTCACAAAACCTGTAATGAAACTCAGAACATAAAAAGCATCAGAAATAGATGGAAAAAAGTGGTTCCCTCATTGCTTTAAGCTAGAACAATAGGTTCCTTAAAGAAATTGAATTTAGCTTTTATTAGACGAGCAAGACTGTAAGCTGCAGTGACAAACAAATTACAAGCAAAATCTAGCAGAAATTTGTAAAATTTTCTATTTCAAAATTGTGCAAACACCAAACTCTCCACGCGCTATAGGAACCTAACCATGATAGCACAGTCCACTGTAGCTGTGCTTTTCTCGACTTTTTTGGGTTGGGTTTTATAGAAGGTAACTCTGCAATCTCACCCCTTCCATCTTTATTTAATCAGTACAAGAATGGATATCTCAACGACACATCAAGATAATGGCATATCTTTGATATCATCATGATTAACATGCAACTACAGATCTGACTTTTCAATTTATAAAATGAAACCAAGAACAAGTTGATGCGATTTGAGTCAGAAGTCAATGGAGTCAAGTGAAAACTAATTTGAAATCGTATCCAAATACCAAGCAGCATGAGCGTTTAGTTGGAAACGGAATGATGGATAAAAAAAATTAATGATAAAGCAATACTGAGAGAACAGGGAGAACAATATGCTTGCAAGTAAATAAATATTTGGAACTTACAAATCAAGTAATTTAAACCACAGCGTTTCTGACTCTTCTGGATTCAAACGAGGAGTGTTTCGCTTGCACAAACCAATACAGGCATGCAATATATTAAGTATGTCTTTCACCTGTAAGAGAAACATCACATGCATTATTAAATTGCCAAAAAATCTTCCACCGTACACAAATTATGTTCTTGCGTACATTTATACAAAGGATATTGCTCTACAAACCTCCTCCATATTTAAAATGGTGCCGAAATGCGCTACACTGAGTAATCCATTTGAAACCACTCTAGAAACTACACTTTCCATGGCAGTCTCAAGCTTAATAAATTTGTCATTAAATCCAGAAAGTGTAAGTAAAAGAGCACTTCCGACATCACCAACCCTTTCTAATAAAAATGCAGCTGCGTCTGTGATCCCATATTCCTGGCACAGGCGTAAACAATATTCCACCCGATAGCTATCGAAAGTTTCTAAGAATTTGAGCACTGAATTACGTTCATACTGACATAATAACTGCAAAAGTAAAGTTCATAAAAATTAGAACCTGAGATTTCTTGTAGTTACAAGGTGCTTCCACAGTGACTTGTCAGTGGAGAAAGAGTACCAATGTGAAAAAAAAAGATGCCATGAAACTGGCAGAGTTACAGAAGTTAATGCAATTGAACTCAAGGTCTACAGAAGCAGATATACAAAATAAGATCTATACCGCACATCCAAATTGATGAGAAACAAATTGTTTACTAAGCATTTAAAATTTTCAATTATTTCTTTATCTTCTTATTCCTTCCAACTGAGCAATTGACCTAAGAGGTTTACAACTATGTAGAAGATCAAATTACAATGGGGAGTACAGAATGATGTCACTAAGACCATGCATATGCTTTTAAAGGCAGGGAAAGGAAGGAGAAGGAGATGTTATTCAATCAAATTGCTTAATTATAAAAGTGCTCACCTCCAAGTAAAGCTCAATCATATCATCAGTCACATGAACAAGGTTACTACGCAGCAATTTAGGGAAATCAGAGATTCTTTTCATGTAAGCCTCCAGTCCTTCCGACAGATATTTCACCCTTTTCCCATTAGCAACATTCACAATATCATCTTTTCTTAAATAAGATAAGTTGATGGTTCCATGTAAGTGAACCTCAACAACTGTCTTCAGATAAAGGAAAAGGCTTTTTGGATGTAAGCGAAGTTCTGAGAGGATATGTGAAGTTTCATTGTTGAATTGATCAATGACTAAGAAGAATGTGGCCTCTCTGCAAAAGATCAAAAAAGCAAGAGATCTATAAGGGAAGAAATAATAAATAAGAGAAAATTATATGCATTGGCCAATATAAGAAGCAAAGATTGACAATAACTCTTAAGACTGATTAAAAGCATCACCGGCTTAAGCCAACCAGCTCTGGAATCCGAGAGGTGACTCCTGAGCGGAAAGCAGCACATTCATTGTCACTCAACCGTACTAATGTATCATTTATGAAAGAGAAGGCATGAATGGGTTCATAAACATCTTTCATATAGCTGTCTAGAGCAGCAAGATAGTTATGTCTGATGGTGTGAATCAGACCACAAACCTGAAAATGAGAACAATGCCAAAAAGTACGTAAAGCTAGAACAGAAATTCCTAAATCATGCCTATATGCTCCGCATAAATGTATTCAGAATTGTGCATAGTAAAGATACCTGGTGAAAGTGTGCATTCTTACATAGTTGTAACACATCAGATGCATTCCAATCAGTCTCTGGCGCCACTTCCAGGAGTGCAAGCAGTTGCTTTTCTCTTCTTTTAGAAATTTCAATACTATGCGTGGGATTATTTTGTGGAACATTCTTTTCTGATGTCAAGTACTGCAAAATCTGACTTAACACACTTTTTGAGACATTAGCTATTCCACAAGCGACATAGTACGCAATGAACTCAAATAAATGACCTATGTCTTTCTTTGATGGCCATGCTTCTACTGATCCACTATCACCATTGTTGCTAGCAGGCCCATCTGTTTGAGAGATATCCTTGTCAAGAATATGAACAAGAGCATTTACAGTATTCTGAACTAACATATTACGACATTCTGCCACCAAATTATTTTCATTGTTAGCCTCCATATTTGCATTAGCTGAATCATGTGAAGAGAATTCAGATTTTGGGATTGTATCTACTATGAAAGCACATCTCAGAACATCTAAAGTAGCTTCAGTATCTAATTCCAAGAGATGATAGAGGTTCAGATATGATTCCCCACATGAGAATATTGGAGCTGCTCGTGAATTCTGAGTGTCAGATTCCTCCAATAAAAACTGCACTAGTTCTGTTCTAAGAGATGGCAAGCGTGTGGAAGGAAGAGTTCCATGCCCTGAAAATACAGAAAATGATGCTGAGTGTGTTTGGTCAGAGCCATGATATTACCTACTAGCACAAATTTAAAAAAAAAAAAAAAGAAGTGCAAGTGTTGCAGCTTCAAACATAATGCCATTCACAGAAGCAGGTTAGCTCCAGTTCAATGCCTGAAAACCATTTCATAAAGTTTGACCACAGTGCATGTACTTGAACAACCTCAAAAGAGAAACTGATCGTTTCCTTTCACTGTATCAAAATGTTGGTAACATGTTGAGTGCCATACATATTTAACAAGAAGCAAACTTCTACCATTCAATGTATCACTGTAAAAATGAAACAAGAAGTTATCATTTCTGATGATCACTGTAAAAATGAAACAAGAAGTTATCATTTCTGATGATCAAATGCATTCCGCATTGGACACCAGTCTGAGTGTGTTGATGAAAAAATCGACAGCTTAAACTCATTAGTTTTCTCAAGCAAAAACTTTGATAATAAGTAAGCACTTGCACTAAAAGTGAATTTCCTAGTTTAGCCCATCTTAATTCACAGAGCTAAGATGAGTCCACCACACAAAAGAGGATCTTTTTTGATAGGCCAATTTAAAAAAAGATCCATTGATGAGATCTCAAGTCATACCTGATGGAAAAGCAAGACCTTGAAAGCAATACTTCAGATACACAAGCATCCTGTACCTGTTAACAAGAAAGTAATAAGAAATGAGAACTTACAAGTAATCACAACATGACCGACAACCAAAGAAAAAAAATTAACTATACGGAGACAAAGACAAACAAGATATATAATATATAGGGTTTTGTGATTCAACTTGAAAGTATGTTCTCAATGAAATAACTATAAGTCAACAAATGGACTAAAAATTGTGGTAAAACAACGGAATTATTTAAGTATCTTTGTCAGAAAAGCCAGGCATTTAGAAGAAAAATAAACAACCTACACAAAAACTGCCACGTATATATTTGATCTGTCCATTACAATACCCCAGCTGAGAAAAAAGTATATTTTTATTGTGTACAGTGAACTCTACTAAACTAAGTAAACTTCATCAGCTATCACATTAGTGAAATTGAAATTTGACCACGCTCACGTCATTACCCTAATAATCAGCAATCATATTGCAATATGATTTCCTAGAATCAGATTAATAAGATATAAGAGGCAGAAAGCTTTAACATTAGTTAAATTCAAATTGACTCTCCTCCACCGGAGTCCATTTGCACCCCAAATCACCAATTGATAAAATAAGGTAATTAGTAACCCTTAAATTTCTGGAAATGAAGCTTTAAATGTATGATTTTACATCATGCAATGGTCATAGCTAACTTCATCCACACAAAAAAAAAAAAAAAAATTCTGCATCATTAACATTCCCTGGTAAAACTCGTGGAATTTCCCACAATATCAAGTTGCATAAAGCAGTTATTACCAAATATATAATTGTCGAAATGACTAGAAATAAGAAAACAAAGCTAAACAAGAAACAGAAACTTTCCATATTTAATAACTAGTACACAAGTCCTGCATATCAGGCAACATACCCAAGAGCAGAAGCACTTTCTCTTTGACTATTTCGTAAAACTACTAACAGCTCCTCTAAAGGGGCTCGAAAATCATCCAATCCTTTGTTGAAAAGATACACTAAAGCACCATACAGTCCATGCTCCCGGCATAACCTGACAACCTACAATGTATACATATATATATATGCCTACAGCATTTAGAACAAAAAGTTTATTTGTTTTTCAATATGAAATGAATCAAACTGTGATATGACCTGATTAAAGTCCAAAGAAGAAATGTCCATATGAAGGACACATTGTTCAACTCGCTGTAACCATCCTTTGCTGCTATAATGCTCTACCAGAGCTTGCATAATCTTTAAGAAAAAAAAAATCACAGAAATGTGTATAATAAAACTCACAATGGGCTAAATGTTTTAGCACTAAACAATACCTCAGGAGGTAGAGATCCAAGCATGTCCTTCAGAATATATGGCTCCAAAAGCTCCAGAAATGTATCTACAAAATAGTAAAGCAAGTTGTTAAAAAGAAAAAAATCATTTGATGACCAGTCAATACAAATTAGCTTAGCCAACTACGTAATGATGTATATTATTAAGAATAATTGCTACCTCGTGATATTACCTATAGATAGATATCCAATTCGGAGTTGACTATGAAGTTTAAAGTGATTAAATTCAATCTCAAAGACAATAGTAACCTAAATTTTAAGCCTGTTTTCACTTGATCATGAAACTTTTTTCGCAACAGAGATCATCACTCAGCATCATTGAATCACTCCCATAATATGGTCTCATTTTACATTTGAAATATATTAACCCTGATCTAAGTTTCAATATCAAACTTATGACAGAGTTCAGCAGAACCATTTAAATCAAGTATACATTGATGCGGAAAATACCTATATGTTGAACAGCCACAAATTTGGAGAAAATTTCATCGAAAAGGATGTCAGTCCTTTTGATATGGACACAGAATTCGACTGCTACACCACCAACACGGGTGAACTGCTCTTTTATTTCAGTGTGCACAGAACTGCTTCTACTTTGTGAATCATTACGTTGTTCCAATTTCTCAAGTTGGTTGCAAAATGCCACAGAAATATAAGAAAATACTTCATCTACATATGATAATAGCAACTCTACCAGATAAGGCATTATGGCCTCCTGTACAGCATCCAGGGTTCTGGGAAGGTCAATAACACCATGAGCTTGGCCATCAAAAAGTGTCATAGCCATGTTCAACGCACCCATCCAGTCACCTGCTCTTCTGAGAACCTGAATTCGTTCCTTCCATGGAAGAAGGCGGGAAACAACAAGCTGCATAGGTCCAAGTACATATATAGAAGCTCCCCTTACAGCCACACAATTGTGATAGGATTTCTCAGGGTTCCCAAAAACATTCATGAATAGAATATGGTATCCAATGAGATCATCACCTCCAGAACCATCAACATCAAAACTTGTTTGGTGAATTACAGTTCCATCTTTAGCAAACAAATACAGATGCCCTGTCAGTGTAAGAACCACCAGCATCTGCAAAAGAAATGCAACCTCAATCAGCCAAAATGAAATTTTAAATTTTAACCACGAGTACAATACAATAAACATATATTAGAACATGAAGGAAGAGTGATCAACAATTAGAAACCAGAGTTATTTAAATGCATATGAGAGAAGACAAACAAATAAAGTATGAATACCTGATCATCCAACCAAGCCACGCCTATGGCTGCACTGTCAAGGGACCACTTCCCGTATACTTTAAGCTCTGATTTGACCAACTTTGCAACTTGAACTTTCCGATCCCAAGCAATTGCAAGCAGGGAAACTCTTTCTGTTTCTTCTGCTGGAATGTTTTCTCCAACACATTTACATCTCAGAAAGCTACCAACATGAATTTTAAAAAACTCAGATAATTTATACCTGTTGAAGAACGGCGACAAGGTGTCATGCATTTCCAAGCAGTGTAAGGCATGGAACCCTCCCGGACCCCATCTGGCCTAGAAAGTTGTGCATAG
>JAXCLQ010070843.1:0-13479 GCA_035584115.1 Cedrela odorata
ATATTTAAAATCATGGTAATGGTAATAATCATTTAAATAGGTATATTATATCCTACATCGTTTCCATGTCAACTAAATATGCGTAAACTCGGTTAATTTCTATTACATTCATAATATTATATTGTAAACATATCTTAAATGTAAATTGTAAAGTACTTAGATAATATCAAGGTTATGAGTTCTACAAAAATTTCGAGTGTTACACCCTTACCCTTTGATGTTTACATATTGCTATATGTAATAAACTCCCCATCGATTTCATGTTTAAGGCATCTGCTACTATGTTGGCCTTACTAAGATGGTATTGTATTTGTCATAATCTTTCATAAGCTTAACCCATCTTCTCTGTTTCAAGTTGAGTTCTTTCTGACTCAAGATATATTTAAGACTCTTATGATCTATATATATATATATATATATATCAAAAGTCTCATAATACAAATAGTGCCTCCATATCTTAAGTGCAAAAATCACTGCCACCATCTCCAAGTCATGAATGGGGTAATTCTGCTCGTAAGGACGTATTTGCGGTGATGCATACGCAATCACTCTCCCCTGCTGCATCAATACACAACTTAAGCCTACTCTAGATGCATCACAATATACTGTATATCCTCTTGTATCTGTTGGCAATACCAGTATAGGAGTGGTAGTCAATCTCTCCTTTAATTCCTAAAAACTCCTCTCACAAGCATCAGACTACTCAAACTCAACATTCTTCTAAGTTAGTCGTGTCATCAGAGTATCAATCTTAGAAAAGTTCTCCACAAAATGCCTGTAATACCCAGCTAACCCTAGAAAACTCCATATCACTGTCACACTAGTTGGTCGATGCTAACTCTGTATAACCTTAATCTTCTATGGATCCACACTGATCCATTCTCTGGATACTACATGACTGAGAAATATCACTTTCGACAACTAGAACTCACACTTTGATAGCTTAGCAAACAGTCTATGCTCCCTTAATATCTACAACACCTTGTTAAGGTGTTCAATATGCTTCTGCTCACTCTGAGAATACACCATGATATCATCAATGAAAACTATCACAAACTGATCCAGAAAAGGTTTAAATACTCTATTCATCAAATCCATAAAAGCTGCTGGTGCATTAGTCAAACCAAAAAACATTACTAGAAACTCATAATGCCCATACCTCATTCGGAATGCTATTTTAGGAATATCCTCCTTTCAAATCTTAAGCTAATGATTGTCCGATCATAAATCAATCTTTGAGAAATATTGTGCCCTTGCAGTTATTCAAACAAATCATCAATCCTAGGCAACAAATATTTGTTTTTAACAGTCACCTTATTCTGTTGTTGATAATCAATATACAACTAGAGAGTCCCATCATTCTTCTTCATAAATAATATCGGTGTACCCCAAGGAGACACACTTGGACATATGAAACCCTTATCTAGAAGGTCTTACAACTGTACCTTTAACTCTCTAAGTTTTACAGAAGTTATCCTATACGGTGGAATTGATATAAGCTGGGTGTTAAGAGCTATGTCTATACAAAACTCGATCTCCTTGTCCAAAGGTAATCTAGGTAACTCCTTTGGAAATACATCAAGATACTCCCTGACTACTGGAATTTGGTCGATGCTCACATCATCACCCTTGAAATCTATTACATATGCCAAATGCCGAGTGCTTCCCTTCCTAAGCAACCTAAAGGCATGTAAAGCAAATATCAAGTTGCGATGAGCTTTGTTTTTATCCCCTTGGTACATTCAGGCTGGCTCACCAGATGACTGCAGCATAAGAGTATTTTCCTTACAATCTACTACTACATGATGCTCTGATAGCTAGTCCATGCCCAATATAACATCAAAGCTCATTATCTTTAGCAATATCAAATTAGCACAATAACCATGCCCATCAATGCTCGCCACACAATCTCTTAAAACTTTCGACATTATCACAAGATCACTCGTAGGAGTAGCCACTACTATTGGGGTACCTAGTGACTCCATTTCTCTACCCAATTATGTAATAAAGTATGGTGAAATAAAAGAGTGAGTAACCCCTAAATTAAACAATAGTCTATCATACTAGGAGTCTATCATAAGAGTACTTGTCACGACTGCATTAGATGCCTGAGCATCTTGAGGTGTCAGTGTATAAACTCGTGCCTGACCTCTATCTCCTGATGTCTGTCCTCGGCCAACTATTGTCTATCCCCGAACAGATAATTTTTGCCCTGTCTTGCCAACACTCTTACTTGACTGAAGTCGAGGTGGTGTTGATGATGAATGCATAGATAGAGCTATCCAGGACGTACAGGGCAATCTCTCTTCAAATGGCCTACCTAACTACACTAATAACAAGACCTAGCATCTCATTGACAACTAATCATATGGAAATATCTACATATCTGACATGGTAACGGGAGAGGCTGTGCCACAGAAAATTATGAAACTGTACGAGATATGGCACCCTGACTAGGTCTACGATCAGGACCTCTACGCACAACCTCTTTGTCCAAGGAATAATAGAAGGAAGGCTCGATGTTTATGGAGGCTAGTTGTGCTCGCCTCGATGATACTTACCATGACTCTCTGCTCTTAACCTCTTACGAGACCCCTTCTCCTCCTGTTTACTCTGAACTCGCATATCAAATCGGAGGGCTGTATTTAAAGCCCGAGCATATGTCATAGTCTCTGTAATCTAAATGGACCTAATTAGATAATCTCAAAGTTTATTCACAAACCAACTTACCTTTATCTCCTCTATACTCGCCAATTTGGTAAACTGTATAGCATATTCTGATACTGACATATGCTCTCCCTGAACTAACTACTAGAACTCCCGAGCTCTAGCATCCCTAGTACTCTGGGAAGAAATCTAGTCAGAAAAGTAACGCTAAACTCAAGCCACGCTAATGGGGAAGCATCTACACTCCCACTCTATTGGATTGAAATATACCAATGATAGGCAACATCCCGGAGCTGAAAACTCACTAACTCAATTACTCTCAAAACTGAACAACCCAGAATGGTACATATATGATCAGGTTCCTCAATAAACCCAAACGAGTTAGAAAAAGTCTTGATTCTTGTAAATACTAGCGACTGCAACTTCCTAAATTCCTGTAGTGAAACAGCCAACTCCTGCCCAACCACAGGCTGTATAGGTGTAAGGGGAGTATATTGAGGCGGCGTAGAAGAACTCACTTGTTGAGTATATAGATCTACTATAGGTACTGAAGGTCCTGCCTGGTGAGTCGAAGTGGCAGACGTAGGAGGTGGTACCGACACTGATGGTACTATAGTCCTCGGTATTGGTGCCTGAGGTCACTCCTAGTGGGTAAGAAGCTCCACTAACACATCTACTGTATGCTGCAACTGCTGCATGCCCGCAGTTACAACCTCTACTATTGGAGCAACTGGTCTCTCATCCATCTCCTCACCAGCTCTACCCTAGTGACTCTTATCCAGTACTATTCTTGCGTTCTTTACATGATGTGCAGTTGGCTCTTGTTCTGAGGCAACATTCTGAGTTGCCTCCTCTACTCTAGCTCTACGTCAAGGTGGCATGATATCTACAAGGAAGTAAATAAAGTTAGCAAAAATTCTAAAACTTTCTATATCTACTAGGACAAGAAACGACTTAAGGAATAAGGACACTAGACGATAGCCCCATGTATATGAGTAACCTGGGTATATTACATAAACAAGACATTGACACCTCCCCATCGCAGTCATCGACCACTAGACCATGCTCTGATATCAACTTTGTAACATCCCCCAAATTTGGGGTGTTACTGGTAGGTGATATGTTTGCCTCATCACCTTTGTAGCAGCCTTATACAACCTGCTATATATGCAATCTCAAACAGACTCATGATAAATCCATATAAATTAGGGCGTTATATCACCATTGATGATTATATATATATACAACTATCAGATGGTACCTTGTATCTTAAAATAACACTGACTGAACATGTAAAGTGATTGCAAGACCAAAATGAAGATTTTTAAAATTTTAGGTAAGTTTAAAATTTTTAAAAACAATGAAGGGTCTTAATGATATTTGTCAACTCAAAAATAAAAACACTCACAATAAGCTCTTTCTCTCATTTTTCTTTTTCGCTAGAACGTAGCTTCTTCTCCTTTTTCTGTACTTCTTACTCAAATTTCTTAAAATCTAACCAAAGTTCTTGCCAATTTTTGTTGCTCAATGATTATCTAACCTCTCCTCTGCGTATTGACATCACAACTTAGACGAAAATGGCAAAAAATGGAAAGGGAAGAAATTAGGGTTTGAAGCGAAATTGGGAATTTTCATTTTAAACTACGAATTCGAGCTTCTAAAGGCTCCAACAGGTTCTAGGTAAGTCCATTAGCCCATTCTAAACTTAATTTCATGATTTTGAACAAATTAAAATTTTAGAATTACTGTTCACCGCAAATTTAAGTTGAATTTGTGTAGAAAATCTAGTTTTGTATGATAAATTGGAATAATTAGAAGTATATAATGACTGTATATATGTTGAATTAGCAATTAGAAGTGAATTTATAGCAATTGAGTAAATGTTAGAAATTTGGTTCGAAAATGCGAAATGTGAATGAAATTGGCCATGGGATTTCACTTGATGGAAATCGGATAAATGACTTTAGTTAGTGAAGCCTCGAGAGACGTATGTGTTAACTAAAAGAATTTAACCCTGTTATCCACACGCATTGCATAAGATACATTTGAATAAATACTTGGAAAGCTTGGGATTCATTATATATATATATATGTAATACTAGGTTCGAAGAACTCAAATAACGTGCCGCAGTGGGGCTATATAAGTATTAAATAAATTGCATGTGATATTTATAAGTACAAATGTGTGTTAAACATACGTTTTAAAATGTTGAAATGAAATTTGCAATGAAAGTCATACATTTGTTCTACTTTGATATTGGGATGGTTTGTATACTTGTGGTCTGTTGTTTAAACTTTACTTGAAATACATGTTTGAAATGGCTGAGGAGGCCAACTTTGAAACATATGTTTTATAAACACTATTTGTAAAGATTGATTGAATATATTAAGGCCGGGGAGGTTGGGTTTTGATTTTCATGGGTTTACTATTAATTTGAAAATGAAATGTTTTAAATGCATGTATATTGGTGATGTGAGGCCATTAAAGCCAGATATTAGTGTATGACCAGTGGGCCAGGATATTTACTATATATACAGAGTTATAACCAATGGGCGAATCTATGAGAGGCCGCAAAGGTTACTGGTGCCGTAGTGGGGCTGTATAAGGGAGGTTAAGCCATGGTAAGTCCACTGTGAGCTAGTGCGCGGATGCACAATTATATAGAGACCCTATGGAAAGCTCTGTCGACTTGATAGTGATCTCCTAAATTTGATAGATACGACAAGGACAGTCACTTTATCACCAAATGACTACTCGGGCCAACATCAATAAGACGAGCTTGTTTTATAAATGTATGTTTTATATAAAATAAATCATTTTACAAATGCATAAGAAATGGTTTTCAGTTTATAAAGAATGCATTGCATATGGAATTTATGTATAATAGGCTTACTAATGGATTTCGAAATTACCTCGTTCAAGGTAGTAGTCGGGGTAGTATGGCCAGCTCGTGTTGTATGTTTAAACTTAAATGCAGACTAATATAATTGTTTTACGGACATTGTTATACATGAGTTGTATATATGTATTTAAGCATATTAATAAATGAAATCTCAATATCATGATTTAGAAATGTGTGTGCGTGTATGTATAACTATGTATATATGCGTTTACTCACTAAGTATAGTTGTATACTCACCCCTCACAATTACAGTTTTCAGATTATGAGCGTTAGCTCTCGCGGGACTTGTAATAGCGATAGAGAGCATACGGCACTCTGAGTGGTTTTTTCCATCTTGACTCACCTGTAAGTCTAGGGTCTACTGGATATGTAAGTTAATGGATATATAGTTATTTTAGAATTGTTTTATTTTGGATTATGAGAATGATTGTAAACTAAATGATTACATAAGAACTTATTATTTTTGTTCAACCCATATAAAATGTTTTGAATTAATATTTACATAAATTATGCATGTTGTAGTTGAATTTGTAACGCTCGAGCTTTCTTTTGTAGAACTCATAATTATGATTGTAAATATGCTTGTTAAAGTATTAAGTGTTAGAATTTGAGAAGTAATATAAAGTAAATCTATAAGGGTAGAATTGAAATTTCATTATTAGCAAGGTTATTTTTGAGATTTTAACTTATGGATAAATATATAAATACGTAATTAAGTAAGCTAGTATTATATATACATAATTTGGGCTCAATTTAATTAAATTAAGCCCAAGCCCAAGCTTATGTGTGTATATATATATATATACTAAAATGGGCCAAAGCCCAAACCCAAGTATAAATATATATATATATATAAGTAAAATAAATAAATAAATAAATAAAATATTATGTTTTTTGCTTAAATTCTCTACAAAATCTTAGCTATCCACTTGTCAAAATTCTAGGTATGTTTTGTAAAATGGATAAAGATGAACATAAAAGCTAAGTTAGTGGAATATGTGATGGCTAAATGTGGTCAATTGGATTTGGTTAAAGCCATCCTAGACATCCATGTATTTTATTGATCAAATTAATTAATATTTTGTATTAGTTAGTGGAAAATGTGGTGGAGAAAGGATGGTTATTGGATTTGATTGAAGTAATCCAAGCCATCCATGTGTTTTAAGAAAATTATAATTAATTAATATTTAATAGAAATTGGGTCAAAAAATGAGAGCCATTGGATTTGATTCAAGTAATCATAGCCCTTTATGTGTTAATGAGTTAAAATGGTTAGTGTTTAACATTTCAAATTGGAAATGCAAGGGAGGCATATGTATAAGGCAAAATAGAAAAGGAAAAGAGAGTGAAAGAAAGAATTGGTAAGTTTCTTTTAATGATAATTGTGCTATTGTACTAAAGAATGTGTAATAACTTGTTAGGGCAATTGTAGGAGGATTTATATTATTATGTGATATGAGAAAAAAATTTGAAATCAATATTATAATTATTACGCGGCAATAATGGTGGAATTGATAGAAGTTATATTGTTAATGCTAGATTGTAATAGGAAATTAGAATTGTAATATTTTGGTGTAATATGCTTAATGAATTGAAATTAATTGTAGTAGAATTTATATTTTTAGTTTAAGTTATAATTTAGGGAGTTAAAATTGAATAATGTTCTATATGTAGTTAAAGTGAATAGTTTATTATTATGTTGTTATAATAGTGCTAATTGGTGAGAGTTTTATTGTTTCGTTGTTGTAATGGTATGAATTGGTGGAAAATTGAAATTGGTGGAAATTAGAACATATGTGTGTGTCATGGAATTGTAGTAGGAATTAAAGGGCATATTCATGTTTTAATACCAAATTGTAGTAGGAAATTAGTTATGGCTAAATTAATGTTATTAATACTAAATTGTAGTAGGAATTGGAGATGGATAAAATTGACATTATTAATGATTAATTGAAATGTGAAAATTAGAAATGGTATGGTGTAATATTAAATTAAAGTATGAAAATTGAAAATGGAATTGTGTTAATGTTATATAGTGTTTTAAATAAGAAATTGTTATTGTGTTAATTGGTGGAAATTTAATGGAAATGTAGTAACAAATATCTATATATATATATATATATATTGATGTTAATTGTGGATTTGGAATGGTGACTTATTGAAGTGGAATTAAATCTCGACGATTTCGGTAGGCCAAGTTTATTTGTAAAAATAATTAAGAGTGCTCGGAATTTATAATATAGGTGTGTCGAAAAGTGAATTGGCGTAAAACGGCAAAATTGACTAGTTTCGAAAATTTTACGTCGAATATGTTTTTTTAAAAAATTGTTATAATATACATATATATCTATGTGTATGTATGTATAAGTACATATGAAATGATGTTATGGCGTAAATATGGTAATAAGTCTACTTTAAAAAATTCATGAAGTATTAAAGTTTAGAAAGGTGAATGTCGTAAGAAGGTACGACAAGTATAAAATATGAAACTAAAATAGACTGTGTTAATTTATTTTAGGTACACAACATTAAGATACGAACAGACTCAGGAAGAATAGAAACAAAAGTAAGTAGATCATGCATACATTTTTAATATTTTTGAAATTGTGCGATACTCAATATTGTATGAAATGTGTATATTAATGCTTCGGTATGCCAATATGAATTTTATGAAATGATTTTTGAAAAATTATGAACTTAAATGTTGTACGCCGATATCGTACATAGGAATTGATTATGAAATGTTGTCAATATATGAAAATTTGAATAAAATGCATTTTTATAGCTTACTCGTTAGTTCTGTTATTCTAACCTAGCCGGATCTCGTGTTAAAAGCGAGACTTACAGGCTAGTAAGAATTCTATTTAGTGCGCCGTACACGCTTCTGTTATATGAAAATTTGAATGACCGCTGTATGTAGAACATGTGATCACATTTTGAATCCAGGTCACCATAGGTGTAGGTGACACTAACTGACTATGCCGTTCTGATAGTGTTTATGTTATGAATAAAGTATATGAGATTAGAAAAGTTTGAAAATGATTTGGTTATTTATACTATCATATTGTGTTATGCATAGATTGTTTAAAACATTTACCTTTTGTACTGCATCGACATATAAAACCTGCATGATTTGCTTATTGAGGTTATGTCTCACCCTTTATTGAAAAATTTATTTTTTAGATAATAATACATAAGGATGACCAAGTATGCAAGCAAGGGTACTAGGCATATTTGAAGTTTTTGAATATATGTGATTGTAGGTTAGCTAAGTAATATGTATAGACTTGTAGGTTAATATGAATATTTTGGATATGTAGTTAATAAGCTATTTATATTACAAGGAGTTGTAATGTATGTATATTTATATGTATAAAAAAAATAAATTGTTAACTATAACTGTTTAAGTTTTGTATAATAAAAAAGTAACATTGTATATAGTATACGTGAGAATATATTTGTAGTTAATATGAAACAGTTATGACATTTAGTGGTATTAGAGCTTAGGTTAGGATTTTATAGACTTTAGGTTGATTAGGAAGTGTAGGAAAAATATTTATATACATGTAATAGTAATATAATAATAAATATTTTACAACTGTTGTTTAATTAAGTATAATTGCAAATATTTTGTGGGATCTAACCGTGTTTTATTTTTGATGTAGATGACTAGGATTAAGTACGACATATGGACGTGTGTTAACAGAAGAGAACAATGTGCTTTAGGAGGTGTTCTTGTAAAGGATTTGAGGAAACTTTGGGCGAATAGGAATAGAGATAGAGTGAGCACCTTATATGGAGGGTATCATAGTGAGAGGAGTGTTAATATGTGGTGTTCGGATACTGATCCAGGTCTAGGAGTTTCTGAGAAAGTTAAGAAAAATGCACTTAAGGGTTGAAGAGTTTATGGCAAAGAGTGAATCAAAATAAACTTATGGTCCGACGTTTATATTGGATAAGAAGGTATAATAATGTTTTTAAAACCACGAAGAGTTAGGCGAGAATGGTGAATGGAAGCTTAAGAGGTAAGAGTAGTGAGAGAAGACCGGTAGCATTGGCACCTTTTCCCTCTAAGTTAGAAAAGCTTTTTGAACCACCGAAGAAAATGAAGGATTTAAATGATTGGTGGAGTGTTGGGCCTAACCCAACTAGGATGTTTTATAAGTAGATTTGTATATATACTTTAATCTTTTTATAGTTGTGACCTTACTTTAGTTATGTGGATTATCCTTTTTTTTTTGTATATATGTAACTACCCTTGTAAAAAGAATTGTGAAATTTCTATAGTTAATGTAAGAATAATATTGTTATATCTTGGATATAATATATGGCATGATATTGTATTATAACTTTGTATTGAGGAATTGTAGAATTATGAATTTGCATTGAGGAAATTGTTAAATTATAACTTTGCATTAAGGAATTGTTGGATTATAATTTTGGTATTGAGGAATTGTTCAATTATTTTATATTTATTTCTTAGTAAGGTGTGGATTAATGTATTATTGTATCCCTTATTTATTGATAAGTTATATATATCTAACATAGTTATTGTAATAAAGGAGAAAGTCTCGTAGAGAAAAAGCTAAAGCTAACGCATCTAGTTTAAGGGCCTCTCGGAATGCAGAGTGGGGGAGCCTAAAAGGGAGGCTGGAGATGAGAATCCTGTCATTAACTTGATGATGAGGATGATAGAACAACAAAATAAATTGATTGAGGGTATTGTTCGAAGCAGTGGTGCCATAAGAAGTGAAGGGAGTGGGAACCGACTTAATTGCGATGAGCATAATAATAGAATAGTAACTTTGGAGCAATTTAAGAAGTTAGATCCACCGATATTTAGAGGGAGTGTAAATCCAATAGTGGCGGAAGCATGGATTAAGCAAATGGAGAAAATATTTATAACTTTTGGGTGCAGTGAAAAGCAAAAAGTGGTCTTTGCTTCATTTATATTGCAAGGAGAAGCAGATCACTGGTGGGAGTCCAAGGCTAGATTGTTAAGAACTCGGTTGGAGGGGAGACCGATTATATAGGAGTTATTTAAGGAAGCTTTTTTGGAGAAGTATTTTCCACAACGTGCCTTAGATAATATGAAGGTGAACTTCCTAAAATTAGTGCAGGGTGACAAATTAGTGATGGAATATGAGGTAGCATTTACAACTTTGTCTCGATTTACTATAGCCCTAGTAACAGATGAGCAAAGCAAATGTAGGCGTTTTCTAGAAGGGTTGCGTCTAGTAATAAAGTTTCGGTTGTCCATCCTTAAGCTAAACATGTATGTAGATTTGGTAGACCGAGCAATGATTGCAAAAAGGGATTTGGCAGAGTCACAAAAAGCTCAGGAACAGTTCATCAGGAAGAGAGGAGATGTGAGGCAAAGGGAAAATAGTAGCAAAACACAAAGGCCACCATTTCAGTAAGGTAGTGGAGGTAAACCTATTCCAAAAGGAGTTAACCCTAGAGATATGGGTAGTAATAGACAAGCAATGTAGAAGATGTATACTCCTTGTGAATCTCTAGGGAAGTTCCATCCTGGAATTTGCCACCGAGTGATGGGAGCTTGCTTTGGTTGTGGGAAGTAAGAGTATACAATCAAAGACTGTCCAAATAAGAAGTAGAAGGTACTTGTGTATGCTCTCACTAAGCAAGTTGAACAAACATCGAACAAAGTGGCAACAAGTACACTGACTCTTTTTAATAAGGAAGTTAAAGTATTGTTTGATCCTGGTACTACCCATTCTTTTATGTCATGTGCATTTGGTTGTTTATCTGATAAACCTCCTGAATCTTTGAAGTATGTGATATCTGTGGCCACACCTATGGGTAATAGTGTGATGATACAACGAGTTTACAAAGCCTATAAAATTAGTATAGGGGAGAAGGAATTTATTGTAGATTTATTTCCTCTTGAAATGTGTGATTTTGATGTTATTTTAGGAATGGATTGGCAAGCCGCTTATAATGCAGCAGTAAACTGTTTTTCTAAAGAAGTGATGTTTAACATTTTGAGTCAATCAGAATTTAGATTTAGGGGAAGGCGGTCAATGGTGAGTCAAGGGTTGATAAGTACAATTAAGGCCACTAAGTTATTAGAAAAAAGAATGTGAAGATTTCTTAGCTTATGTGGTTAAGGGAGGTGAGACTGAGATGTATGTGGAGGATATTCCTGTAGTCTCAGAATTCCGAGATGTGTTTCTAGAGGATTTGTCCGGGTTACCTCCTAAAAGGGAGATTGAGTTAGCACCGGGTACATCGCCCATTTCTATAGCACCATATAGAATGGTGCCTGTGGAATTAAAGAGTCAACTGCAGGAATTGTTAGATAAGAGTTTTGTACGCCCTAGCATTTCACCTTGGGGTGCTCCGGTATTATTTATTAAGAAGAAAGATGGCACCCTAAGATTGTGTATTGAATATAGGAGATTGAATCAAGCCACAATAAAGAATAAGTATCCTTTGCCTCGGATTGATGATTTGTTTGACTAGTTGCAGGAAGCGAGTATATTTTCCAAAATTGATTTGAGGTCAGGATATTACCAGATTGGAGTTAAGAATGAGAATGTACTAAAGACTACTTTTAGTACTCAGTATGGGCATTATGAATTCTTCATGATGCCTTTTGAGTTAACTAATGCCCCAGCCATATTTATGGATTTAATGAATAAAGTGTTTTAGCTATACTTAGATCAATTTGTAATTGTATTTATTGATGATATATTGGTGTATACGAAGAGTGATGATGACCATAAGGAACACTTGAGGATAGTGCTTCAAACCCTTAGGAAAATAAAGTTGTATTCTAAGTTTAAGAAATGTGAATTTTGGCATAAACAAGTGGTGTTTTGGGGCATGTAGTGAATAAAGATGGGATATCTATTAATCCGACTAAAGTGGAAGCGACAGTTAATTGAAAGCGCCACAACGGTCATGGAAGAAGGAGTTTCTTGGGATTAGCTGGATATTACAGAAGGTTTGTGGAAGGTTTGGCTAGGTTGGTGGCACCTTTAACAAAGTTAACTCGGAATGATGCAAAATTTGTGTAGGGTGAAGAATGTGAAAGAAGTTTTCAGAAACTTAAAAATCGTTTAGTGACAGCACCGATTCTGACAATTCCATCTAGTGGTGAGGGATATGTGGTATACAGTAATGCCTCAGGAAAGGTCTGAGTTGTGTATTGATGCAACACATGAAGATTGTGGCTTATGCTTCTAGGCAACTCAAGGATCATGAGCAAAACCACCTTACTCATGATTTAGAATTAGTAGCAGTGGTTTTTGCTTTGAAAATTTGAAGGCATTATTTGTATGGGGAAACATGCAAAATTTTTAATAACCATAAAAGCTTGAAGTATTTGTTTACTCAGAAAAAGTTGAATTTGAGGCAAAAGAGATGGTTAGAATTGGTGAAGTATTACAATTGCACAATTAATTATCATTCCAGGAAAGCTAATGCAGTGGCTGACGCCTTGAGTCAGAAATCTTTGGGACAGTTAACTGCATTGATAACCACTTAGAAGCAGATTTTGTTGGATCTTGATAAGAATCAAATTGAAGTAGTAAGAAAGGCGAATAACTCCTATATGGCTCATTTGATAGTGCAGCCAACAATTCAAAGAATTAAAGATACTCAGGGAGTAGATCAGTACTTGAGGAAGGTTACGAAAGAAGTTCCTGGAGGTGGAAGAAAGGAGTTTGCAATAGTTGAGGATGGGGCATTGTATTTTGAAGAAAGACTTTGTGTGTCTAGGGATGATGACTTACAGCGAGACATTATGAATGAAGCTTATAACTCTCAGTATACTATCCATCCTGGTAGCACAAAGATGTATAGGTATCTTCGCACTAGATTTTGGTGGCCTAAGATGAAACTTAATGTTGCACAATGTATAGAGTAGTATTTGACTTGTCAG
>JAXCLQ010070844.1:0-13475 GCA_035584115.1 Cedrela odorata
ATCTAAAAAATGGTTTTGAAGCAAAGTAAAAGGAACGATTTGAACATCTGAAAGCCATTACAGAGTACTAAAAGTAAAAGGGGATGAACCAGAACCGAAACGATGGAAATACCCTTACTCCTCTTAATTGAAAGAAGAAGATTGGCAACACCTTTAACTAAAATTACGTAACCCAATGAATGTGGTAATTTATTTTAATTTTAACGGTAATTTTTGGACATAAAAAAATTATTTAATATTTTTATTAAATATATTCTTATCATTTATTCAAAATAATAATAATCACAATTATTTCTCATTATGCTGAGATAAGCATGCATAATTGCATGTAAACTAAAATATAAATTTGTGTAAAGATTCTTTACCAATTAGTATAAATATATTATAATTTGTATAATTTTGTAATATTACACATATTCCCTTAATTTTGAAAAATTTTATAACTCAAAATTATTATAATTCTCATCAAAAATTTAAAATTAGAATAAATTTACGAGATAAAATTATTTTACAATTTATAATAAGTATTCAAAATAAAATATTTTTATTTTCTTGTAGGTCGATTAGACATATCTAATTTAAGGGCTAATATAGCTTTTTTTTTATGTCAATTTTTATTTATTTATTTCTATTTATACTTGGGAATAACCATTTTTAAAAATTAAAAAAAAAAAAAAAAAGTAGAGAAGTTTGAAATTTTGACTTTTAACAGATATTAGGCTTATAAATATATGTTTCCAATTAATCATCTCCTCAATAATATCAGCTCACTCCACGAAACAAAAATGGAGATGGGTAATTTTTATCCAGTCCAATTTTCTTGTTCAAAGACGAAATCGACCATGAACAAAAAAACACAATAAAAATAAATAAGAAGATATTTAGATGTAGAGTAGAAACTATTTCAAAAAAATAATTCTTAAATTAATTCAATTAAAAAAATTATGAGAGCATGATAAGTTTATAAATTCAATCAAAATTGATTAAACCGTCAAGGGTTTATTTATTTATTTATTTAATCCAATTATTATATGTTTGAACTTTTAAGCTTTTGTGAAATATGATTAATTTGATTAATATATTTACATTTCTTAAGGCATTTCTAATAATCTCAATTAAGTTTATTAATATATCTAGAAGAAGATTTCTTATTAGGTTGGGATGACAATTTTTGACACGATTTGTCAAATCGACACGAATTTACAGATTCAATTTGACATAAAATGACATGATTACTAAATGAGTAAATACGGCACAATATCATTATTAATCGTGTTGGGTTCAGATTTAAAGTTCTTAACACGTGAATTCGTTTATGATACAATTTACACTAATTATAATGTACTTATTCATTAATAATTTAATAGTTTTATTTTATATTTTTCGTTTTAAAAAAATATTTGTTGTTTTTATTGCGTTTTAAAAGATATTTAGTTATATTTAAAACAAAATTAATTAATATTTGAATATATAATATCATAAATATTATAAAAATATATTACAATATATATATTATAATAATAATAATTAATAGCATAATTATAATCAGTTTAACCGTTTAATAATTGTGTCAAGTTAAAATTTTTAACTCATGATACGATTATTAAACGGGTCGAATTCGAATTGACCTTTATTTAACACAACATAATTATATGAATTGTCACCTTATTGTTATATATCAAATCTAACTATCAACTATCACAGTTACGTCATGATTAAATAATTCTAAATTATTTTTTATTTATTACCTATCATTTACATGTGTATTCTTATGTATTTTTACTAACAATAATATCTTAAGATCTTCTTGATTATTTTTCACTTGACCTAATTGATTAAAGTTTAATTAATGTATATTATTGAACTAAATATTAGCATCCCTACATTTTTTTAAAATATATAATCATAACAAGCAATTCAACTAATTCAACGTAAGAAGGAAAAAGAATTCAAAATTGATATCCATAGTAATAATAACCAACCAATCAATTCAATTCTAAAAAACTTAGTTGTCGAAAGAGTAAAGCTATTTGTGGAGTAGTTAGAGTCTAGTTATTTTGTTGGCATGCAATTATGTTGACGCGTTGCTTTATTTGTGGAAGTAGTTGTAAAAATTTATTATTTAAATTGAATAAATAAAGAATAGAGAGATTTCAACCAACCTTGCTAGAACACTTGAACACTTGGATTTGTTTGATATATATATATATATATATATACACTCAAAATAGGTTAAGGAAAGTAAATAAATAAGTTTATTTTGTATTTGAGTATTTGTTTATTTGTAACATTTTACAGTTTGTCAATTCGAGATTTAGAATTCTAGGAATTCCCATTATACCGAACCCTACATAGAAATTATTGCGTCCGACGCTCATGCGTTTCGCTCGCTCTCTCACTCGCTCGGCACTCCGTTCGCGTACACTTTCCCAAATACGTCTTACAACATTCTTATATAACAATTTTATCAACTCAAATCATCCTTCGTTTGAACACACAACTGCGACCTACCGACATTGCAAGTTTATGTTCCTGATTTTCGACAATACCACATCACTTGCATCAATACTTCGTAAGTTTGTCAACAACATTTTGTACCTCATATTTTCACATTACAACCACAATATCACATAGTTACATACTACCGCAATCAGTGTAATACACAACAATTGTTTCAACAATACCATTTCCACAACACAACACAATTTTAATGTACTATATTACTAATGCATGCCTAACTATCAATTTAACATCTAATTCCATACAACTCACGCAAGCTATTGAAATGACTCCTCTTAGCCAAGTTACTTCCTCACCTGTTTTGCCAAGTTTTCCAACCACCACAATGCTTTACTTCGGTTAGCCATTATAACTCAGCCACAAACTATCTTCGCCCTTCCCAAATTTGGCCATAACCTATTGTTCCTTCACCAAATTCAATCTATTTTAGCCCCAAACACATGTTTAATCAGCCACTCTGTCAAATCTTATTTTTTGAATATAAGAATAAAGTAGTTATTTATATGACATTCATTTCACACATGCATGGTAATAGTTAGTTGACACACAATCAAGGCTTAGGTGACTAAAGTTAACTGATGTATATAAATTAAATAAATCAAGAAAGTTGAAAATTTACATATACGAAATTTTCGCATAATTTCCTACGCTGACGTATTCGGCAATCTCACTAGCCAGTTAGAGCAAGGTCAATGGGCAACGCCTTTGTCAGGATTCGGGGGGCGAAGCCCTTAGGAAAAATTTTTATTTTGAGCTTTTGTGAGAAAATGGATAATTGGATAGGAAATATCGATATCTGAGGCCAAGGTATCGATACATGAAGAATGCAAATCGATATGTTAAGATTAGAGGTCGATCCTTCTATGAAAGGTATCGATACCTTTCAAGTCAAAGATTTGAGAAGAAATTTCTGATAGACCAGATCGATACTTTTGGAGAAAAGTATCGATACATTGAAAAACAGAGAGTTCAAAATTATTTACAAGGCGAACCAGATCGATACCTTCGTTGAGGGTATGGATCCGTGGCAAAATAGAGAGTTAAAAAATATTTACATATTGAACCAAATCGATACCTTTAACGAAGGCATCGATCTATTGAAAAGAAGGGATCAATACATAAAGGCAAATATATCGATACTCGAGATCGATAAAAATTCCAGAATCAAATTCTTAAAGAACGGATCGATACCCAACCTAAAGGTACCGATACCCAACCTAAAAGTATCGATACCTAGTTTAAAAGTATCGATACATGACGTTAATCTGGGTAAAATGTGATAGGCAAATTGATCTTTTCCCCCACTATTATAAATACCCTAGAGGAAGGATTCAACCTCAGAGTGTTCCTTATTTGTTCATTTCCCTCTTTATTTCTAAAATACCTCTCTCTTTCTTTTTCTCTCTGATTTCCTCATACATTTCGGTAAATCCCTAAGCATTCTTTCAAATTTGGTTGCTAAGTGATTACCCATCCTTCCTTCATCACTTTGATATCAATATTGGACCGAAAACAACAAAGAAGAAAACTAGTGTTCGAAGATGAATCAAGGCTTTTGCATTCAAACAACAATATGAGGTTCCTACGAACTCCTACAAGCTAGAGGTAAGCCCATTAACTTATATTAGGCTTAATTCTAAGATTTGATAACAAGTTAAAATCTTATGTTTCATTGTTTATGTGAGATTTATTTAGATTTCATATAGGAAATAGGGATTTGTGTTGATTTAGGAATAATTGAAAGTATATGATAATTATATACATGCTAGATATTGTTTTGGAATGAGTAATCCATTTTAGACGGAAATGCAAAATAAATATAATTATCGTCATGGGATTTTATTGTTAGAAATTGATTAAATGGCATCAGGTAGTAAGCCTTGTGGTGTGATATGTGTCTACTAAGAAAGTCATGTTTTCCACGAGCATTATTTAATGCATATACAATAACTTAATTGTAATCGTAGAATTCACTATATATATATATATATATATATATCCATGTGTGATATCAGGTTCTGAAAACCTGAGAGAAAGGCCAATTGGGCGTGAAGATCAGTAGTGGGAATAGTTATCTTACCCCTGTTGTGAGTAAATTTATACATACACATTATGTAAATAAAATGCATGTGATAATTATATGTACGCTTGTATGTGAAACAAGTGTTTTGAAATGTTGAAATGACACTTGAAATTAATGTTTTACATATGTTTTACTTGAATATTGAAATGTTTGATTATTTAGTCTGCTGTTAAATAATTTGATTGGTATACATGCTGAAATGGCCTGGGAGGCCTAAATTGTATAAATGATTTAAAATCATTGTTGCAAATAATTTGTATAAATGAAATAGTCGGAGAGGCCATGATTTATTTTATATTATGTATAATCATTGTTTTTGAAATGATTTATAAATGCATGTATATTAGTGATGAGGCCGGTAAGGCAACTTATTGTTTATTGGTCAGTGGGTCATGTTATTGATTGTATATACAGGAAGGTAGCCTATGAATGGACCTGTTGAGAGGCCACATAGGTGAGTGGAGCCGCAGTGGAGCTGATATAAGGGGAAGAGGCCATGGCAAGCCCACTGTGTGCTTTACACGTATGTGCGATTTTAGAAACGCTATGGAAAGTATTAACGACTTGATAGAGATCTCATGGATTTGACGGATTACGAGGAGTGTCGCTCATGTCACCAAGCGACTACTCGGGACCAACATTAGTGAGACGATTTAGTTTTATAAATGCATACTTTACCAGAAAATAAATAATTTTACAAAGCATGAGAAATGATTTTCTATTTAATAAATATTTATTACATATGACTTATGCATGAAAAGCCCACTGATGGTTACGGATTTTGTCCCAACCAAAGTAGCTTGTCGAGGACGTATGGCCAGCCCGATTGATTGTTTTAAAACTGTTGCAGACTAATGAAATATTTTGTGATCATTGATTTAAATGACAATAACTGTACATATGTATTTTGAGTACATTGTAACATAAATCCCAATATCTGTATTTGTAAATGCCTATGCATGTATGCATATCGGTTTGTATGTATTTACTCACTGAGTATAGTTGTATACTCACCCCTCACAATTTCAACTTTTAGGTTAGGCGCGTTAGTCCTAGCCGGTCTAATAGTGGCGATAGAAAGCTTGAGAAGCTTTTGGTAGGTTTTTTTTTTTATCTTGACTCACTTGTATAAGTCAGAGTCCATTGGATATGTGTTTTTATTTGGATTCATGATTCCTGAGGAAATATGTAAAGTATTGTATCATAACTAAATGTTATGTAAGAAATTATTATTTTGTTCAACCTATATGATAAATAATTTTCTATATTGATATTTTATTTTTTAAACATATTGTGGATAAATTAATTACAGAGATCAATTCTTTGAGAATACTCTCATGGATGAGAAATATATTTTAAAAATTTTTTTCAAGAGTGTAAAATTTACATGTTAGCCTTACAGACTCTCTTGATACGTTATGAGCATTAAAGGATATATTAGGAAGGTCTGTGGCGATTGTCACAGGTGGACTCCAGGGTTGGGGCGTGACACACCCAAACATGTTTAATTCGACCACAACAATAATTACACAATTCCATGATAATTTCACTCACACACACAACAACAAATACATAACTATACTTACCTTTCCCTTGGTCTCAATTCTTGACCATCACTCCCTCTTTATTCACTGTTTATGCTTCATTTTACACTTTCATTTGACCAATTACAACATGCATGGCAGTGAAACTCTTGCCTTCAGCTTGCTATACCTCTCGGCCTCTTTTAACTCTCTTTCAATTCAGCCACATCTTGCAACAATTGGATGCCTTTTTTTCCCCTGGATTCAATTTGGCCAACACAACCCTTTCACTCATGGTTTTCTTTCAATCCATCCCCTCTTATAGCTAAGCTTCATTCCCCATTGATTAATTAACTTCAATTTGCTCAATCGGCCAAGAAACACCTCACATGCATGAACACTAGCCTCTCAGTTTTTATCTCTTTCATTCGGTTTCAATTTTGCTAAGGAATGACTTTGTACGATTGAAAACATTGAAATGGAAGAAGGCAATATATATATTACACGGGTTATGTTTGGGTACATATACTTATATAGTATAAGGCATTATATATTTATATATTACATGCATTATAGTTAGGTACATATGCATATACGGTACGATGTATTTTATATTTATATATTACATGCATTATATTTAGGTACATATACATTTATGGTACAGTCCATTATATATATATATATATATACACACATATTTGTATTAGTTTAACTATTACTCATATATGCTATACAAATGCTATACATATACATATATGTATTAATATTAATTTAAGTATCATGTATATATATATGGTATATACACACTATATATATAGATGCATTATTTTACTATTAGTAATGTTACCCATATCTGTTGCTATCATGAGCTTGGATTATGTATCCTTAGTATGCCTAATAATTTGATCATAACAGTTATAGGGACTGTTGCTGATCAAGGAGAACTTTTACGAACAACAGCAGAGTCGATAAGCAAGCTTAACATTTGTATAGAAGAAATTGCTACGAAAAAACAAGAAATAACACCAATTGGCACACCAATTGGTCAAAAAAAAAATATCAATGGAAGCTAACACAATTAGTCTAGTAGTTTGTAAATGACAAAAACTTTAAAGATTGATATTCCTTACTTTGACGGACGAGATGACTCATGTATATGGTTGTGTAAGGTAGAGAAATTCTTCCAACTTCATGATATTTTGGTAAATGATCGTGTGACATTGACCTCTTTTTATCTAGATGGCGATGTTCATTTATGGTACCAAAGGTGAAATAACAAATGACAATCATCTCTTGGGAGAACTTTAAAGAAGGTTAAAACTCGAAGTATGGCCTTAATCAATTTCTTGATTTCTATGGAGAACTTACTAAATTGTAACATATAGGATCAATATAAGATTATCAAGAAAAGTTTGAGAAACTATTTGCAAAAGTAAGACCATTGGAAACCGCTAGACAAGAGAGTTCTTTTGTTAGCGGCTTGAGGGACTTTATTCGAACAAATGTCAAACCTAACAAATCACGCACTTTGACATTGGCAATCAGATTAACACGACTGTACAAAGCTTGAGATATCACACAACGAAAGACATATCCATCTACATTTAGAGTTTGAGTACCAAGCGCAACTTAAACAATGTTTTACCCTTTAAGAAGATGACAACCGACGAGTCAAACGGAAGGAGGCAAAAAGGACTTTGCTTCAAATGTAACGATAAATTTGGCCCTCAGCATGTTTATAAGAAATTGTTCTTAATACAGGCCACCATTTCAGACAGCAATGATGATGTAGAGATGGAGGATGATGTGTTCAAACAGAGCAATCACTAGAAAGGTCATAAATCTCCTTATATGCAATCGCGGGATTACATTGACCAAACACCATGTGGTTTTTAGGGAGTCTAGCACATGATGATTTCATTGTGCTTATAAAATCGGGTAGTACACACAATTTTGTTAGCAAGAAAATAGCAAAGAAGGCAGAGCTTCAACATAAGTCTAAAACTTAAAAGTAATGGTGGCTTTTGGAGAAAAAATGGTGAGCCCAGAAAAGTGCATTTATACTTAACTAAATTTACAAGGCTATTCAATCTTTATCAATTTTTATTTGCTTCCTTTTGAAGTTTATAATATTGTCCTTGGAATTTATTAGTTTAAGCACATTGGGACTCATTGAGTGGGACTTTTTTAAATTATCTATGAAGTTTGAATTGGATAGGGGAAATAATCACCTTACAAGGTTTATCAAGTGCATAAAATTGGGTTGTGGAAAGCCAACAATTTATACAAAGAACAAAGAAGAAAGGAATTTTATTGCAAATGGTTCCAGCAGAAGAAATACATTTTGTCTAATCTGGTATAAACCCCCACAAACAATAACTTCTTCAAAAATATGTTATTGTTTTAAGAGAACCTAAGAGCCTACCTCTATGTCGATCATGTGATTGTAAGATTCCATTACAACCTAGACATGACCTATTTCGGTGAAGCCACATCGATACCCCAATTTTCATAAAACTGAAATAGAAAGATTAGTGGCTGAAATGCTCAAATCTGGAGTTATCCGCCATAGGAATAGCCTTTATTCCTCCTTAGTTGTCTTAGTAAGGAAGAATGATGGGTCATAGAGAATGTACATTGACTATAAGGCATTAAATGTAGTCACCATCAAAGACAAGTTGTCGATTCCAGTAATTGATGAGCTTCTAGATAATTACATGGGATACATGTATTCTCAAAGCTATATCTTAGCTCATGTTACTATCAAATTGGTATGAATGCTAATGATGATAAGAAGACAACTTTCGGAACCCATTAAGGTCATTACAAGTTTTTAGTTATGTCATTTGGCCTTACCAATGCTCTATCAACGTTTCAAGCTCTTATGGATGAAGTATTCAAAGATTTGTTGAGAAGGTTCGTTTTAGTTTTCTTTGATGACATCTTGATCTACAATAAATCACGGGTTGAACGTATAAGCATTTAGAGGTTGTATTTTCCATCTTGCAATCCCATAACTTGTATGTTAAACTAGAGAAATGTCAATTTGGCCAAAGGGAAGTTAAGTACCTAGGCCATATAATTATAAGTGCAAGTGTGAGTGTGGATCCTGAGAAAATCAAAGCGATACTCAACTGGCCTAAGTCACTGTTGAGAAAAGATTTTCACTCGTCGGAAGTAGCAACTGTCATACAGTTGTGCGAAAAAACTTTCGTAGAATCGTAACTAAAATTTATGCAAGCTTTAAATTTTTTTTAACAAATTTAAACAAAAATAACAATAAAGATATAGAAATTATACCCTATGTTGTAAATTCGAAAAAGCTAACTGTCTTCAGTTGCCTCCAAGCGTTTCCACACATTAGTTTGTTGACGATATTTTCGGTTTATATGTTGGGAGACTTGATTACGATTGTAACATAACTATTACAAGCTTCAACAAGCTTTGACCAATTTTTTACAATTAGAAAAATGTTTTTAACTATTAAAAATAAGATATTATAAGAAAAAAAATAATTTTTTTCTCTTTTCTTTCTTCTTTATCCTTTTTATTTTCCTTAGAAAATGTCAAAGAAATTTTTTTCTTCTTCTCTCTTAAAGTTTTCGAATCTTCATTTTCTTCATTCACTTAATTTTTTATTTTATACTTATACATGTATCAAAATACATAAATGAAAGAAAGCTTGGCAAATTTTTATTGGTGAATTCCAAAATCCATGAAATTAAATTCATTTATTAAAGTTTTTTATTTTATCAAATTACTTAACAATTAAGTAATATTAAATATTAATAATAAAATAAAAAACTTAGATGTCAAAATCCTTACCATTGATTTCCATTATTATAGATAAACATTAATAAGATATTGATATTTGACTATTTTACATGATACCATTTGTGAAACAAGTGTTTAATTAAATATTTCAAAAATATTTAATTTATAAATATTAGGTGTTATAATCCACACCTTTAATTTGTATTATAATAGATAACTATGAAAAAGATTTTGACACTTAACAACATTCATTTTGTCATTTGACAACATCTTATTGTACCACTTGTCAAATAATATTTATTTGATTTACAATAACATTTATTAAATATTAATAAATAAACTAATTTATTTATTAATATATAAATCAAACAATATATCAATAAGTCTTCCATATATTTGTAAATTATATTTACGATATTAATAAATTACCGGAACATTTCTCGAACTTACAGATGTTAGCGCATTATTATCGAAAAATTTATTCTTTATTTTTAAAAAATAAAATTGTCTCCCGATCAATTTATCGGAACAATTTAATTTTTGTCAATACGAAACATCATTAACTATCTTAATGATATTCATTTTATCTATCGTCAACTTACCAGTTAATATATGTGACACTCTAGGTTCACCGTGAACTGGACATGAGTTAATACGAACTATTTCATATGACTTCGGTACAACTCATTATAACCGAAGTTTCCAATGCCTATGAATGACCTTTAATAAGATATTATGACCCCCCAAAGCAGAAAGAATATATTTTCGAATAAACCTATATAATCGCACTTACGTGTAATAAAATATTTCTCTTATTGACTCCCAACTGGTTGCGAGCCATGGTGTTGTCAAACCCCTAACCTGATCATAAAACTTATTTTCGGAAACGGCGTACTCTGGCCAGAGATTTTATTCTCGCATATGACAGCCTTGCCTAAGATCTCAAGCTAAAATATCTGAGTCAGCAGATTCCATATTAATCATCACATGTCCTTATACAATAAGAACACATTGTCATCGAGCTTCTTTCACTAGGCGTGACTAGTCTAGTGCAATATACACAAGTGAACGATGTGCCTTAGTGTAGAACGTAGTCGTGATATTTCAGGTCAAAGAACTAGTGGTACATTAGTACGGCTGTGTGACGAATCATTGATTGTGGATATTCACTTATGTGATTCGTCACATTTGGTCACGTTCAATAATATATTCTTTAACATATTACTCATGTTCATACTCTTGTGACATGAGACTCGTCACCTAACTACTATCATCCAATACTAATTATTGGCAGCATTTGAACATGTTAGTCATGCAACATCATTGTCCTCAATGACATTACCTCAACCGGGAATATATTTAGATGCATTTAATAAAAGACTTTATATTCACATCTACAACTCTTTACAAACATAGTCTCTAAAACATAAAATATCTTGTGACCCCGTTTTATAAATTTATATAATTGTAGTAACTACCATAAAATGATGAATAGTATCATATTGTTAATCATAAATAACTAATTATTCATTATTAACTATTAATATGTACAAATTACATATAAACCAAATCCTGTAATACGATTAATTCTAGAGCATATCTTCAATAGTCACAAACATAAAACACATTTTGTTGTTTACTTATCAAAATAAAATTTTGGCTCTGGTCTTGGTTGTCCAAAAGTGGCAACCTTATCTATTAGGGTGACAATTTGTGGTGTGAATTGATCATCAAAGCCTAAAACATTTATGGACTCAAAAATTACAGTCGTTGTATAACAACGATGACTTTACAAGCTAATGGGGTTTGATTTTGTGGTGGAATACAAGAGCAGAAGATAGAATGCTGTTGTTAATAGGCTTTCAAGGAGGTATGAACAAGAAGAGGTAGCTAAAGAAGTCCTTGCAATCTCTTAGCTACTACCTAATTGGATTGAAGCAATTAAAGATGAAGCTCAATCAGATTCAACATAATTGTAATAAACTTTTGTTCGCATACAATTATGTTGGTACGTTGCTTTATTTGTGGAAGTAGCAGTAAAAGTTTATTATTTAAAGTGAATGAATAAAGAACATAGGACATTCTCTAATTTCAACTAACCTTGTAATATATATATATATATATATATATTATAAATACTCAAAATAAGCTGAGGAAAGCAAGTTTCTTCTGGTATGGATGTACTAAGGTGGTATCAAAGCCTGGCAATAGAGTAATGTGTTGAACAATTAGAGAAGGTTATGGGGTCTGTTGCTAATCAAAAAGAACTTTTACGAACAATAACGGAGTCAATAAGAAAGCTTGGCATTTGAATGGAAGAAATTGTTACGAGGATACGCAAAACAGTTGAAAATTCCACAGTAATAATTGGCACACCAATGGATCGAAAAAAATATCAATGGAAGCTAACACGGCTAGTTTAATAGTTTGTACATGAATAAAAAGGTAAAGATTGATATTTCTCACTTTGACAAACGAGATGACCCATGTATATGGTTGGGTAAGGTAGAGTAATTCTTTCAATTTCATGACATTCTGGTAAATGATAGTGTGACATTGACCTATTTTTATCTAGACAATGATGTTCATCTATATGGTGATGTTCATTTATAGTACCACTGCACAACTCAATTAATGTTCCACCCATTAAGAATATGAAAACCGACGAGTTGAACGAAAAGAGGCAAAATGGGCTTTGCTTCAAATGTAACGATAAATTTAGCCCTGCAGCCCTTGGCATGTTTGTAAGAAATTATTCTTGATACGGGCCACCATTTCAGGCAACAATGATGATGTGGAGATGAAGGATAATATGTTCAAATAGAGCAATCACTAGAGAGGCAAGAGATCTTCTTAAATGCAATTGTGGGATTGTGTTAACTAGACACCATGTACGTTTGGGGGAGTCTAGCATATGAAGATGTCATTGTGCTTATAGATTTAGACAGCACACACAATTTTGTTAGCAAGGAAATAGCAAAGAGAGCAGAACTTCAACCTAAGTCTGGCGAAAACTTGGAAGTAAGAGTGGCTTCTGGAGAAAAAAATGGTGACCCCATGGAAGTCTTTTTATACCTAACTAAATTTACAATTCTATCAAATCTTTATTGACTTTAATTTGCTGCTTCTTGAATTTTATAATATTGTCCTTGGAACTCATTGGTTAAGCACATTATGACTCATTGATTGAGACTTTTCTAAATTATCAATGAAGTTCGAATTAGATCGGGAAGTAATCACCTTACAAGGTTTATCAAATGCAAAAAATTGGGTTATGGAAAGCCAACAGTTTATACAAAGAACAAAAAAGAAAGGAATTTTATTGCAACAGTTTCAGAGGAAAAAAATGCATTTGTCTAATCTGGCATACACCCTTACATACAATAACATCTTCAAAACTATGTTTTGTTTTGGGAGAACCCAAGAGCCTACCTCTAAATCGTTCATGTGATAGTATGATTCCATTACAACCTGAACAATAACCTATTTTAGTGAAGCCTGTTGACCTTGGTGTCACACAAACTCATGCACTCATATTTTGATGATAACAAATATGTTAATTCAATCAAGCAAAT
>JAXCLQ010070845.1:0-13474 GCA_035584115.1 Cedrela odorata
TTATATGGAAAATGAGATCTACTTTGAGTTATATTTGCATATTGTTGAGGAGGAGTTGTTGAGATATTGTTTTGAGGTCAGAAAGAGGCCATTATATTTTGAATTATATTTTATTTCTATTTTCTATATTTATGACAGTATACTAGCCATTATTTTAATTTTTACTTAACCCTAGCTAGGAGACATAAGGAGGGGAGTTTATGCGCTTTGAAAGCACATTCTGATTTGTGTTATGTGAAGGCACCGGTACATGTGAGAAGTAGGGGGCGAAGGGCGGTCTGATATTTGACCCGAAATCTATACGCATCACTGCATATTATTCTGTTTTTATTTGACTATTTAAAATTTTAATTCTGAAAATTATTATAATATGTAATGGATGTCTTGTTAATATGATTTTTGTCTGAAATTAATTGTAAGTTTAAACATAGTTATGTCAAAATTGAATTTATTTATAATTTTTATTTTAGTATCCACAATGAGTTTTTCCCAAAACTCAACCCACCACAGTTTCTGTGAGTGCAGAATTTTCTTTTAGGTGAGGATTTTAGGAGATATTCGTGAAGAGCATTAAGATTCCAGATTCTCCATGTACTCACCTATGAGTTCATGTTGTGGTATGTTTTGTAAATTGGGCACGACGCCTAATTATGTATATACATTATGAGTGTGTCTTCTGTATATTTTTGTGTATATTGATATGTATGTATATACTCTTATATTTATGAATATTTTGGTTTATGTATGAAATTGTATTGATGGGCATGGAGCTCTTAGTATGTGTATGAGTCATGCATATGATTGGTAGTTCTTTGCATTACAGTTTACATGTACAAATTTTTATCCGAAGCTTATAGAGGTAAGATATCCCTGCCTCTATACCATCACGATATCGATTTATCGGTACGTGACAATTGCTAACAAAAATAAAAAAGAGAGAGAATAAAGTGTTTATTTTTATTTGTAATACAAAAAAATTAAAAAATATCATTTTAAAGTCAGTGAACTAAAAGTTTAATATAATTATTTTATTATTAAACGATACTTTCTATTAATTTTTAAAATATTTGTATTTATATATGATTTCATCAAAGGTCAGGGGAGGTATATAAAAATACTCCTTCCAAAATTTTAAAATATGTTATACACATTGGGAGATTTTTGTGTATTAGAACGGAATAAGGAAAAAAAATGATAAATTAAAAAAAATACAAAGAAAAAAGTATTATTTACCTGAATTAATAATAAATACGATGAGTTACTTTATTCTATAGACAAAAAATTTAAATTACATACTTATATTATGAATTTCATTTTATGATATTAGATAATAGACCTTAATAGTCTAAATATGTGCCGGTTATCTACAGTCAATTTTTTATATTCACCCAAATATATTTATCCAGTTTTATTGCATTCATACCATCTTATGAATGTGGTTTACTGTTGTTATTATTGTTATCGTTATCGATGTTATTATTATTTTATCTGTAGACCAAAGAACCAAAGAATCTATTGGAATATATCAATAACAATATAGAAGAGAAGTAATTCAAAGCAGTCCAAAGGAACATTGTTAGAAAGAAAAGAAAAGAAAAAGCTTTAAAGTTTGAATAGTTTACCCTGTATATGCCAGATTGGAGATAGAAACGCAACTCTGAAAGGAAAGTCTGAAAAGAGAGGCTTGAAATTAGAACAAATGAATAACAGATACAGAGAATGTGGAGCACAAGTCTAACACACACTTAAATTTCAACTACATACAGCTGGCCACAATTTTTTTTTTAAAATTGATTTATAAAATATTTTTGCTTTAAACTACTAAAAATAAATTTTATTGTATTATAATCCCTAAGATGTTTTACTTCCTAATTGTGGCTCCAGTCACTACATTCAACAACTTTGTCATACACTATTATTATTAGTATTTAAAATATATAATTAATTAAGCCTTTATTTATTTAAAACTCAAAATAATAAATGATTTTTTTTTATAATCATTTTCACTATCTTTTAAATATAATTAATTAAGCCTTTCTTTATTTAAAAGTCAAAATAATATTTTTTGCTTTAAACTTTCAAAACAAAATTTTATTTGTATTATAACCCCTCATATTTATAAAGTGGATGTTTTACTTGTTAATTTTTAAAAATAATAATTATATAATTTCATCATTTATTGGATTATTGATGGTTTAACAGAGGGCAAATATCATGTTCAATTATCAACAAAAACATTAAGAACATCCTAGAATTAGTACTTCTCCTATGTGATTATTATTATTTTTGAAATGTAATTAGTACTTATCTTAACTATAACATAAATTTCACTTTATTTTTTTGCATTAATCAGAAAGCTAAATTAATAACAATAGGTACCTGTATATATAATTATTACATTTATAATAACTAATGAATGTAATAAAAATAATATATATATATATATTTAGTTTATGAAATTGTCATCGAGAGAAATAGATGTACAAAGGTAATTGTTTCAAGCATACGTCACCATGTGTACTCTTTCTTCAATTCAAAATACGAATTTATTGTTGCGTCCAGATCATTCCACGTAATTAATATTTTTTTTTATTAAATATATATCCAATTATTGGTTTCAGCTATCCGTCATAATTTAATATTTTATCAAAACATGTACCAAATTTGAGTCAATCCATAAGTACATATGCAATAAATATATGAAAATTGAACAGCTTCCCACTTTTACATGGCCATTAAATTGCATGAATTTACAATTCAAGAACATATCGGAGCAATTGTACTATATACATCTGTTGTAACGTAGCTCTATTAATCAAAATTTTATTTTAAATGATGTAATATTTATTAAATTAATAATATATATTTTTTTCTAATTTTTAAAATTATTTATTACATAATCGATTTTATCACTTTTCAATAAATGACATTAGTTACTATACAAAATTTAAGACATGCAACATTACTTTTAATATTTATACTTATTACAAATTTATCTTTACTTTTTAAGCTTCTCTCTTATCATGGTCCAAATCAATAACGATATTTTTTTTTTTTGTCAATTTTATCGACTTATTAAATAAGTTCGTAATTTATATCTTTCATATGAGATAAAAGTTGATATCTCGCCCAAGTAAAGTTTATTTTATGAATTCATTTTCTTCCTCTTAAGAGATGAGCAAATTGTTTGCTCCATACATTATTATATCACGTCTTTCATTTGCCATGAATGTTTCCTAAAGTCATAAAAAAATAAACTTCTTAAATAACAACTTTTTTTTTAATTACAATTCTTATTTCTTAATAATTCTTATTTTTTTAAAATTATAGAATTGTCAATACAAATTTTTTTAGTTAATCTTGATATCCATACTTAATTAAAATAACTAAAAAAATACTTGATTAAAAATCGTGTAAATTTAATTAGAACCTTCAAAATTTGTTTAATTTATTACAACAGAACTTGTAACAAAAATTATGTTTCAAGAATAACCTCATAAGTATTAATATTTATTAAATTGATAATATATTTTTTTATAATTTTTAAAATTATTTATTATATAATTAAATTTATTACGGTTTAAGGAATGACATTAGTTACGATAAAAATTTAACACATATAACATTATTTTTAATGTTTATACGTACTACAAATTTGTCATTACTTCCTAAGTTTCTTTCGAATAATTGTCCAAATCAACAATAAAAACATTGTTTTGGCCAACTTTGTTGACTCATTAAAAAAGTTCATAATTTTTCTCTTTCATATGAGATAAGATTTGATATCTCACCCAAGATAAGTTTATTTTATTAATTAATTTTTTCATACATTATTATCTCACATTTTTCTTTCTTTCACTTGTTACGTATGTTAAAATAGAAAGATAATCTTTGATTTTTCTCCCAAGTTGTCACATGAATGGGACAAACTCACATGACTTGCAATTGGTGTATTTGATTTTGGGGTAAGAAAAGATTTTCCTAATTATAATTCTTATTTTTCAATAATTCTTCTTTTTTTTTAGTTGTAAAATTATCAACACAAATTTTTTAATTAATTTTGATGTCCATACTTAACTAAAATAATAATAATAAAAAAACTTGATTAAAAATCATGTAAATTTAAACAAGACATACATAATCTGTCAAATTTATTGCAATAGAATTTGTAACAAAAATTATATTTTCATAATAAACTCAGAAACATTAATATTTATTAAATTAGTAATATATTGTTCATAATTTTTAAAATTATTTATTACATAATTAATTTTATCACCATTTAAGGAATGACATTAGTTACGATTAAAATTTAGGACATAATGTTTATACCTACTATAAATTTGTCTTTACTCCCTAAGTTTCTCTCAAATAATTATCCACGTCAACAATAAAAATATTGTTTTGGCCAACTTTTTTGACTTATTAAAAAGGTTAATAATTTCTCGTTTTCATATGAGATAAGATTTGATATCTCACCCATGTAAAGTCTATTTTAATTCTATTTTAATATTTTTATAAATAAGAGAGAATTGAACCTTGCTCGATCGTGCTAATACAAAAGTTTGAAAATTTTATTTTGTGTTATTTTATTAATTTAATTTAGTTTAATGCTACCCAAATCAAATCATAGGTAGAAAAATATAATAAAACAGAGATCGAGGGTCAAAATTTTGACTAGGAAATCATGTGCTACATATTTGTTTAACCTAAAATTAAATGAAATAATGATAATTCTTTGTTAAGATCTCTATGGAAAGGCAAAATTGAGAACATGCTCCATGTTTGTTGCAATATTTTGATTAATGCATGTGTTTGTTTGTCTATAATTAACATTTTACTATGGTTCATAATATATGCTTCTTAAAAGGAATTATGATAATTTTAGAATATTCGTTATATATGTTATTTAAAAATATGTTTGTAACTATTGTATTTCTGCTTAATTTTAAAAATATAAAGATTAAAATATAATAAATAATAATTCTTATTTAATAACTATTACCTACTAATCACTTCTTCGCTTGTACTTGACATTTACTATTTTTATTTCATAGCAATTTATAGATTAAAAATCATCACATTTCAATCTCAAATACACTCTTACTAAGGTTAATTGGAATAATTAAATATAATTATATGAAGATTTTTTTTCCTATTTAAGTGCATTATGATTGTATACTTACAAAAAATAATAATAAAATGAGTACCATAATACTAATACTTTGAAGTTCTATTTTTTGAGACTATTGTTAGAGTTTTTATAAGCAAATCCTTTAACAAGTGCTATTAATTATTTGGTTATCAATCACAACAACGTAATTATCTTAATTGACAAGTATTTTAAATATTTATTCCAAATATTTTTTTCTTTACTTTATCTTTCTATTTTTTTTTTTTTTTTTTTTTTTTTTTTTTTTTTTAAGATTTCCCATTTTTTAAGATGATCTGCTGCCCTTCATTGGCTGCTTGTTGTTCGATGGTCACATGAGGGCCACACAACATACATAATAATAATTTTTTGATCTTTTTTCTTTATTTCTTTATTTCTTTATTTCTTTCTCTTTCCAAGCTTGAGCCTTCAAAAGTTAGTCATAATTTCTTTAGATGGGTGGCTGTAATGGTGACAAACAATGGGTTGATAAAATGGAGGAGAGAAAAAAGAAAAAAAAAAAAAAAAGAAGAAAGAAAATATTCAATTATGTATTTATTAAATATATTAAGAATAAATTTATTGTTTAATTCAATTTATAAGGAATAGAGGCAAAATAGTATTTAATTATTTATCATAATCAAAGAATTTCAACTATTAAACTTAATGAAAGATAATAATGATTTGTCGGAAGATAAAAAGGTAACATAAAATTAACCCCGACAACTATTTGAAGAAAATGGAGAGAAGACAATGCACATTTTTTAATATATACTATTTAAATGTAATTATTCCAAATCTTATATCTGTATTCCAAGATCCTAGGCACGGTTGCAGTATAAAAACTGTAGCGGTCTTGCGGCAATTATATTTGATCCGTGACAAACATACCTAAGGACCAATGGCACCGCAAGAAGCAAAGAAGGTCGGTTTGGCAAAACAATGATCCCATTGTGTTTTCCCGTGGGTGTGCAAGGCTGTGGAAGGAATGTATAACTGCTCAGACATCATCCTCTTCGCATTTTCTTAAACTTGAAGTTGAATTGGCTTCAGCTTTGGCCTAAAATGAAGAGATCACTGAAAGTGTTAAATTTATTTGTTATACAAATTCCTTTCACAACCTTTCAGCATAATTGAGCCAAAACAAATACACTGGAAAATAAAAAATTTTAATGGAGAAGAGAAGTTTTAGTACATGATAAAGTATCTACCCCAAGAGTATGACCATCGTAACGACTTGGTAGTCCCGCATACGTTCTGTAATGTTGGCAATGCTTCCTTGTTCTAGTAGTACCTGTGACACAACACTAAAACCTTTATGACAGGGTAGTCAAACAAAACTTTTATTAACAAAGACTATATGAGTTGAGACCTTTAGTACACAAGGCTCAAACGTTGATGAAATTTTTGTGATAAATTTGTTTAGAAAAATGGACAATAAATGTATATAGCATATGATATGTGTGTTTTGCATGTTCAAGTTTCAAAAGATTCATGTGAAAAATTAACCAAAAATGAACAAAATTGCTGAAACATTTTAGCTTACAAAATAGCATTAACATCAATTGATCAGCAATGAAATTGCAACAATGAGAAAGGTATTTCCGTATCAAGAATCAAAGGTTGATTGCCTTCTAAGAATATGTGGTTAGTGCTGTTAAAAAGTTCAAAATCCCATTTCTCCTGGCCTTCATGGCGCTCACTGGTAATGCAATCTACAATGACCAAATTCGAGTTTGAAGCCACTGTGAAGATTTGTTTCTGAGAATATCTTGCAGTGGAATAGCATGTCACCGGATATGGAATTATGGCTAATGGGGCACTACTCCCAACTTTAGCCTACTTTATGGCAATAATTACCCACTGTCACTTTAAACAATTCACCAACAACTGGGAAAGTACAGTTTCTTCTGAATTTAGTTTTGTTATATGATAAACATCATTTCACGATTATATCCTTAAACTTTGAATACTCTGTCTAATCACAAGTTCTATATTTTTCTTAGAGATCAAGTCATTAATCCACAAAGTGCTAAGTATAATACACATAATACTCAATATAATAACGACAAAAACAAGATTTGGTACTAAGCATTGTCTATAATCTTTTAGTTTAGAGAAGACTGTTACCTCCAAGATTTGCTCAGAACATTTGGGATCCCAGAAACTTGTAACCCTACAGTGCAATAAACAGATAAAATTTAATAATATAAAACATAAATTAAATTAATTACAAATTCAACAAAGCCACAGAGACAAGACTAATACTAAATTGAAAAAAAAAAAAACACAATAAAGTTGAGAATTGATGGAAGCTTGAGTTGTTAAAACTGCAGTGAAGCCATCTCCTATGCTAAATTCACCTAAAATAGAATCTCTTTACAATACCAAATAGCAGAAATAAATAAATATATAAAATGAAGAAGTAGAATTGAAAAAAGCAAAGAGTGAGAGATGGAACATACAGAAACAATCCCACCACCATAAGTGAGTGTAAATCCAAACAGCATCAGTTTATGAAGAACCCACCTGAGAATTCATCACTCAAAAATGTAGTTTCATAGTATTATACACATTATACTTATATTTATTTAAGTGTATATACAGAAAGGGAGGGAGGGAAAAAACCTTATTGGGAATTATAAATTTGAGGGGATATTTAGAGAAACATCTAGTTGTTTTCCCTACCAATTTCTCCACTGCCAACTATTTCCCTCTCTTTCCCCCTCTCCCTCCTGTCTACAGCACTCTGTGCAAAGTTATTTAAAACATTGGTCCGGGCCGTCCTGGCCAGGAGAAGGGTAGGCCCATTCCGAAATTGTTACTTTAGGCTTGATGTACATAAGTCTCTCTATCTTGCGTGAATGATTATTTGGTTATTGTATTCTATTGTCAAATGGAGATATAATAATATTTAAATACTAACTTCACTTGTTTATTAAACAAATTAAGTAGGATTAATAATTGTGTTATCTTATCATGATCTTTTTATGTTAGATTAATTGATTGTGTTAAAAATTTTCTCTTCCATAAAATTATTATAAAATTAGAGCTAAAATAAAGCATTTGATTAATAAAAATGTTAAGCTTGTGTTTGTTCGAACTAAACATTCGATAATTGTAGCATGAGGGACTTTACTTAATTCTCATTCACATGCAAATACACCACAAGAATAGCAATATAAAAATAAAAATAGCCCATGGAGAAATATGACTTAAAGAAATTTGGTATAAAATTTCTCTCAAAACGGTAGCCTTCTTCATGCATATATTATAGCCGCGTATGTCTATTATTTGCAATCAAGAAAATATTATTTTTCAGTATATATTGTATTCTTTAAATGAAAACAATTTTGTTGTAAGAACAACCATAAATTAAAATATATTTAGATCAATTTTATTAAAAAAACTAGTGGTTTAGACCCATTTCACAATTGTTTTTTAAAATTTATCATTTCTCCATCTGTGGAAAAGATTACCTTGTCCTTAATGGAAGAGAGTATCTGAAACATATGTCGAATGCAGAACAATGTAAAGGAGTTGGAAATATTGCCAAATAAACATAATGACTAGTGTTGAAGCAATTACTGTAACGAGAATAGCAATCCACAACGTTCTGTCGTTGAAGAAAATGAAAAATGTTGTAGAATACATTAACACTATGAAAGATGTTGAAGTTTCCTTCATCCATTTCTCCCCTTTTTCCTTTAAGTCTCCGTTCTGCACTGAAAAATAAGCTATAGGAGTAAACCCATGTTTGTTTCTAGCTTCAACGCAACTTGGTAGAACAACTTTTTCCACTTCCTACACATTTTGATAGAAACATCTCGTCATTAAGGAAAGTGCAATATTAAAATTTAATGTTTCACCTAGATAAACTTAGATACCACCCGTAAGACTCATAAAAAGTCTTCATACATGGGCTTGAAGACGTCCTCCTGACTATTCTTAAAGTGAGAAATGTTGTTTGTTTCACCGGAAAAATAAAGAGAGTTTGTAGAAAAAAATATTATGAAAATAGAATAAATTTGTATTATTTTTTCTATCTACTTGTGATTACAATGCTGTACTATTTATAAAAATGAGGTAATTAATCTAGAAGATCATAAAATTGAATTTAATAAACTCAAATTAACAGTTGGATTTGTTACTAATCTTTATGCAAATAACAGCCTATATAACTAATTCTGACAGCTGATCAATAGCTTCACTCCAGCTTAGTAATCCATTCCAGTAGCTCAGCTTAGATGAACTTGTAGTGAATTAAGTCTTGTTCAATACACAGCTCTCGTCTTCCATTCCAGTGACATTCTTCCATACCAGTAGCAGCTTTACGTCTTCCATTCTAGTAGCTTTCATTCTAGTGGCATTCTCCCATACCAATAGTAGCGCAGCTTATATCCTTTCATCCCCCCTCAAGCTTAAAGTCGAGGAAGAATTTGTAGCTTGTCTCTAAGATATGAAAATTGAGAAAAAGACAATAGTTTAGTGAAAATGTCAGCCACCTGATGCTCACTTGGAACATACCTAACTACTAATGATTTGCTAAGAATCTTATCCCTAATATAGTGAACATCAAGCTCGATATGTTTTATTTGAGCAGAAAAACTGGGTTCTTAGATAAAGCAGCATCACCTTGATTATCACACCATATAATAGGCACAGTAGAAGGCTTGAAGTGAAGCTCACTTAGTAAAGATAGTAACCTAGAGATTTCGGATGAGGTTGCAGCTAAGGCCTTGTACTTAGACTTTGTACTGAACTTGGAAACCATTTGTTGTTTCTTGGATGACTAAGAAACAAGATTACCTTCAAAGAACACATTATATCCTCCAACAGATTTTCTGTCATCCAGGTCACAGCCCAGTCAGCATTAGAAAAGGCAACAATATCAAGTGGAGCACCTGAAGTAAACTGAAGACCATATGAAGAGGTTGCTTACAAATATCAAAGAAACCTTTAGAAGCTGGCCAATGCTTAGTTGTTAGAGAAGCTAAGTATTGATTGGGTTTGTCTATTAAGAAAGCAATCTTAGATCTTGTTAACGTGACATACTGAAGACCTTCAATAATACTTCTATAAAATGAAACATCCTGAAAACTATCCTTATCAGAATTTGTAAGTTTTGAACTAGTAACCATTGGAGTAGGACAACCTTTGTAGTCTGCCATGTTTGCTCGAAATAAGAGGTCCTTAATATACTTAGTTTGAGAAATATGGACACCATTAACACCATGTATATCTTCAATGCCAAGAAAATAGTTAAATTGACCAAAATCTATAAAAGCAAACTTCTGAGCAAGTTGAAGAATGAAGGCTTATGTTAAGGATTGTTTTGAACTTGTGATGAAAATATCATCAACATATATCAAAACAAGAAAAACAAAACCAAAGGAGTGTTTGATAAACAAGGATGTATCAGCCTTAGAGTTTTGAAGTCCCCATTGAATTAAGGTATGTCTAAACTTGTTATACCATGCTCTAGGAGTCTATTTTAGGCCATATAGAGCTTTATTTAGTCGACACAAATGGAGTGGAAAATTGCTGTCAACAAACCCTTTTGGTTGATGCATATATACTAACTCATTCAAGTTGACATTAAAGAAAGTAGTGTTAATATCAATTTGCTTAACTAACCAGCCATGAGTAATGGCAAGGCTAAGAAAAACTCTTGCAGTATAAGCTTTAACAACAGGGCTGAATGTGTCAAATAAGTCGGCTCCTGGTGTTTGGTGAAACCCCTTTGCAACCAAACGTGCTTTATGTTTAAAGATTGAGCCATCAGAGTTGTATTTGGTTCGAAACACCCACTTATTGCCTACTATCTTATAATAAGGAGAGAATGGAACCAAGTCCCAAGTATAAGTCTTTTGTAAGGCTTCAAATTCAGCTTACAGAACAACCTTTCATTTAGGAATGAGTAAAGCCTACTTTGTAGAAGTTGGTTCAACAGATGAGTCAGTGGCAAGAAACACTTTTGGTTTGAAAATACCATTTTTGGATCTTGTGACCATGGAATGAGAATTTGGAACAACAACTGAAGAAGAAATAAATTGATTAGATTTCTGATAATCAATGCTGCTAGAATTAACTTGATGGTGGTCAGATGATGAGCTGTATAAAGTAGAGAAGACAAGAGCTGGAGAAGAAACATGTGTGGCATGCTTAAGGATAGGAATTGAAGAAGGAAAACTAGAAACAAATGAGTTCGAGTGATCAAATGGTGGGAACTTCTTAGATTGATAAAGAAAACACAATTCATCAAATATAACATATCTTGCAGTGTATGTTTTCCTAGAGGAGTGCAAACATCAATATCCCTTATGAAGAGGGCTATAGCCAATAAATATGCATTTAGATGTATAGAAACTCAATTTATGATTATTGTAATCCCTGAGATATGAAAGACAGGCACAATCAAACACCCTAAGCATTGAATAATCTAGTGGATGATTAAATAACTTTTCAAATGGTGAAATATTGTGAAGAACAAGAGTAGGAATTCTATTAATAAGAAACATAGCAGTATGAAAAGAATTCCACCAAAATGGGAAAGGTAAAGATGCTTGGGCAAGAAGAGTAATGTCCATATCCGAAATTATCTTATGTTTTTTTTTCTACAACACCATTTTGGTGATGAGTATATGGACAAGAGAATCTGTGCTGGATACCATTGTCTTTAAGAAAACCAGAAAATGCAAGAAATTCTCCTCCTGTATTAGGTTGAACACTTTTTTTAGACTACCTAAGTTGCTTTTCAATAAGAAGCTTGAACTCCTTAAAGGTGAGTAAGGCTTCTGATTTTAACTTTAAAGGAAATATCCATATGTACCTACTGAAATTATCAACTAGGCTGAAGTAATATCTATATCCTTTGTTTGAAATTGTAGTAGAGGGCCCCCAAAAATCCATGTGTAACAATTGTAGGGGCTGCACACTCTTGATATTTGATTTTGCAAAGTGCATTTTATGATTTTTTCCATACTGACATGCATCACAGAATTGCGAAATTCAATTTTTATTTATTGAATTTAAAATATTACAATGCTGTAAGATGAGCTAAAGAGCTTAAGAACTTGGATGCCCAAATCTCTGATGAAGTACTTCAATAGAATGTAAGTTTGACATAGCAGAGTTAACAAAAGCTTATGGAGAAAGTCTAGCATTCTCTGATTTTTGTGAAACAATTAACAGATAATGACAGGAGCCTTCATTGTGACCACAAATATTAACAGATAAAACCAGAGAAGATAACATAGACATATGAGCATTAGTAACAGATTTAGACTGAAAAGAAGTCAAGTTAGAGCTGAATGATTGATTGAACACCAATTTATACAGCCCCTTCGAAGTTACTCCCTTCAACAATACCATATTCAGGTTCTTGTCCTTAATAAGACAAACATCACTGGAAAATTCAATTATTACATTATTATCAGGTGTTAGCTTCGAGATACTGAATAAATTCTTTGTAATTTATGGTACATAGAATATATTATCTAGCTGAATAGATGAGCATGATCCTGAAGTGCTTAATGTGCCTTTGAGATATAAAGTTACATGGTTAAAATGAGTTATAACTAATTCATCTCCATTTCCTACTATCAACTTATCAGAATCAGTGAACTTACCTTGATTGGTCATATTTTTAAGGCTGTTGGTTAAGTGATAAGTGGCACCACTATCCAAGTACCAACCCTCATCTGCAACTTCTTCTTCTTGAAAATTGCCAATGTAGGCAACTTTTTGAGATTGATTTCCTCGTCTATTATAAGCTTGAACTTGAGGATATGTTTGTTGTTGAGAAGAATTAGAAGCTTGAACAACATATTCTTTGTTAAACCTGTGAAAACAAATGTTAGCTGTGTGACCAACTTTATTACAAATTTGACACATAGGTTTTGCATTTGCTCTACCATTTGACCATGTTCTTCCAGGTTGAACTCCCATTCTAACTTGACTTCCTTGATTTCCTCTTCCTCTTCCATTGAACTGATTATTTCAGTATTAAATTTTTGTTGTTCAATTCCTTTCCTTTGAAAGTTCTTTGCCTGTGAATAATTTGCAGAAAAATGTCTATATACAATAGCAGTATTACCTGAGTTCATTTGCTGAATTCTTCATTGATTAGTTAGCAATATTAAATAAACTTTGTAAATGCTTAAATATTCACTTCTTGTTGTTGTAAAATCGCAAGTGAACGAGTCGAACAAGTAATAAAGTGATGAGATGAGTATCGTCCCATGAGGATTGTTGTAAAATTAATTCCCAAAACTTGGCATAACCCAGATTTTATTTGGTTAACGAAATTTGATGAATAGA
>JAXCLQ010070846.1:0-13474 GCA_035584115.1 Cedrela odorata
GTCTCTAATGATGTAATTTTAAAATTATGAGTTAAAGATATAATAACATTTAGGTCCTCTGAATTTTGGCAAAATAATAGAGAAGGACATTTTTTTCGTACTTATCGTCTAAATATTTAACATTAATGTGTTGCATTTACAGTTGTACCGCTTCTTTTAATTTAATAATAGATATATTTTCTTTTAAGGTTTAGTAAAATTCTACGTAAATATAAGTTTTTTTTAAAATTAAAAAAAATATCATCGTTATATTTAGTCTTGTTTGTTTCAATATTTTATTTTAATATCAGAGTCGGTACTTAAAAAATGAGTATTTTTTCTTAGAGTATTTTTCAGTCACTGTGATAGAGTATGTTCTTTGGTTGTCACTAAGTCGGATCTTCCAAACTAAAAATATTACAAATATTTCTAAGCAAAAAAGAAAATCTTTTAGTTATAGAGATCCTTGAATCAAGTAATAAATAAATCAAAAATAAATTTGATTTTAATAGGTGTGGTGTCCAGTTGAAGCCAAGAAAGTGTCTTTAGGGCTTTATCACCAAAAATAAAATTTTATTTGATTTATATTTTCTCTTAAAAATTAAGATCTGGTTAAGGCAATCCAGGACAATAGATAACCTAGAGATCTCAAAACCTGAAACACAAACTTCTTACTTAGAAAACTTACCATCTAGCTCTTCCTCTATCACAAACTTCTATCTAAAAGCCTAGATTGAGAGAGATCCTAAACAGATTCAACCCTTTTTATTTAGACTCTTTGAATCCGCATAAGTTCTACGATATAAATATGTTTCTAGTATTTGTCAAATCTATTGTTTCTTTCCAACAACTAAAGTTAAAATCTGTTTATAAATATTCTAAAGTTCTTGTACAATCTATCTCTTCTTATTCTAAAGAAACCTATCTTCCTATAGTTTCTGAGAGTGAAATCAAAAGATATAGAAATAAAAGTTACAAGGGAATTTATTTGGGTACAATAGAATAGGAATTCAACCCATGTTCCTTAAAGGCAAAAATATCACTTGTTTCCTAGCTCTTCTGAATACAAGATGGCATTCATTTCAAAAAAACCTTGATCTCTACTGTAGAAGTTGGTCTTAATAATAGTTATATGGTTATGCAAGTAGAACCACACTTTACCTTAGACTTTGAAAAGCCCAACCTACCAAACACCATAAAAATCATGATCTAGTTGTATGGATTGGATATAAACCCAAATGAGTCAGCTCTAGCAGTTCATCATACCATGACTTACATAGTCCAAACCCATCTTTTCTCTATAAGTCACACAAACATTCCAGTCACCAAATTGGTTGGAGAAGGTAGTGTGATTCAGCCTTAAACCTTTAAAAAAGATGAATTGGTCTTTCCCTCAAAATGGATCAATGATTATGAGTAGAGTAACAAACCACTTGTGGTTCATGAAAATCTAAAAATTGAAAGATTGGCAAGTGAAAGAATTTCAATCTCTTTTCTAAGAGAACCCACACCTTTCTATCTTTGTAAGAGATGTCAGCTTGAAGGAAGAAAACTTATAGATTGCTCGCATATGCCTAGAAGGTCTAAATCAGTAAAGTACATAGGAACTATCAATATGATTAAGTTTCTTGAACCTAAATTCATCAGAGATATAGTAGGAGAATATACTGTTGGCAAGTTTGTTATCCATAAGATAAATTCAACAGAGTTCGATCCAATTGAGTAAGCAATAAACTAGAGCAACACCAATGCTATCCAACAGAATAAGTCATTGGAACTCACATGTCTCAACACGAACAAATCAAGCAAGAATTAATTGAACTGAAGGCCCAAACTAGGAGATTCAAAAAAGGATATAGGTTTACAACAAAACAACTTTTTGATACTCAGAATATTTCCAAACCAATCATGATGATCAAAAGTACAGGAGTGGATAATGAAGCCTATAGACTACAATAACTGAGAGACATAGGGGCTTATTATAAAAAACAAAAGAAACTAGCACCTTTTTGGAATAATGATAAGCCTAGAAAGTCTACAGATGTTTGGGAAGAAAGTCCTTCAAGAAATAATACAAAAAGGATTTTGGAAAAGTTATACAATGCCACCTCAAGAGCCTTGGCCCGTAAAGGCTACTGAATGGAAAGACGATGATTTTGATACTTCAACAAGATCTAGTAAAACCTCCAAATCCTCGATCAATTCTCCAGCACCAATATTAATGGAGAATCAGCCTCATATTCTAGCTACTTCAACATATGTCGATACAACTGAGAGATTTCGACTGAGATTTCCTTATACTAGACTAACAATTGGAGAAACTTCTAGACAAACTGCAGCTGCTTCTTCATCAACCACAACAAATCGACCTACAGAACATAGACAAGAGCCAAGGTAGGAAGAGGAAGAAGCTCGTGAGCATGAAGAATGGAATGTCCAAGTTCAAGTACTAAATGCTCCTACAACAAAAACTTTTTGGAATATTCATGGTCTTAAACCAGAAGAAAGACCAACATATTTTAAAAAAATGATAGCTTAGGCAGAAGAAGAATTACAACGAGATCCATATTTGACCAAACAATGAGTCACGAAGAGGCTAATTTTTGGATTTCTTGGATCCGTACGTAAATGGTGGTGCGACATATTTACAGAACAAGAAAAGGATTACATCTTAAACCATGATCAACCTTACAATAAACTAGTAAGGTTTATGGTTGCAAACTTCTTTAGCACATAAGATCGTGAAAGCAAACTTGCTGAAAAGCAATTTCTCCAAAACAAATATTGTAATGTAAGGCAAATTGAAAGCTACTATCTGGAGCAAGAACATCTCTATTTCAAGTTCAACAAACCAACAAATACGATAAAGCAGATGTTTATTCTTAACATGTCAAACTAGTTGCTGAGATGCTTGAGGCAAAACTCAAAGCAGATAGTGTTATAGATTTATCACAAGTTAGCTTAGCAAGTCTATATCAACTATCTACTGAGATTATTCAGAATCATTGCAGAAACCAAGATCTGAAAAAGTATATGAAGCATATTAAAAGAATTTCTTTGCAGAATTACTACAATATCCAACATCAGAAATTTAGATGTCATGACAATCAACAATTTTGCTCTTGCAAAAAATCTAAATCCAAATCTCAAAAATTCAGCAAGAAATCTTGGAGGCCTTAGGTTCAAAATACAAGTTGTCAAAAAGAGAAAAGTGTCAAAATAGACAGGGAGATGTTTTATCTGTGGAAAAAAAAAGGTCATTTTGCCAAACAATGCAAATCACGAAAGAAGATTCCAACAAAGCTCCTCGAAATAATTAATCAACCTAAGTTTGATGACGATTGGTATTCTTGGTCCGATGATCTTACTAATGCAATGATGACACTTGATTATCAGTCAAATGTTCCTGAGGAATCAGAAGATGATAAGGATGAACCTATCATAAATGTTCCCGATGAAGTTCTAATTGATCTTACTATAAATACAAGACTAGTGTTTAGGCCATATGTCAAAGTTACTTTTAAAATATTAGATAGCCAACAAATCACTCTGACTGCTTTAATTGACACAGGAGCAGTTTCTTCTATTATTCATGGCAAATGCGTACCTAAATCCCTCCATATCCATACTATTGTTAGTTTCTCTGTAGCTAATAGAGATAAATTTTACAGTCGAAAATGCACCAGGCCACTGGATGTCTTACCTTTTAGAAAAAAGGCATAGTTTCTTTACTTTTAACCAAACAGATGAAGATCTGTTATAGGGAACAGATTTCCTTTCCCTTATTGCTCCTTATACTTTTCATCCTAATAGTTTTGCATATACCATTGTTGACCCAATAAACCAAAAGGACTATTTTTTATGATTCCATAAATGGGATAAAAATCTATCTTTGGAGAAGGTGATAAAGGTAAAATCCCAATCCAAACTTTGCCAGTCTAAAAGTTTGAAGCCCAATACAGAGAACTAGTGGAATGTTGTGTTGATATACTTGACAGATATTGATCAAAAGAAAAACATTTTGTTTCTCTTCCATACAAAGATTAATGGATCATGCCACATTAGACAACATCACATCCAAGAACTCCACATGATGAGGAACTGTGCAGAAAGGAGATTCAGACACTTCTGGATCTTAAACTTATTAGACCCTCAGAGTCTCAGTGGGCCAGCCCAATATTCTATGTCAATAAGTATTCAGAATAGGTCTGTGAAAAGAAAAGACTTGTTATTGATTACAGGAAGCTCAATGATTACCTACAAGATATTAGGTATCAAATACCTAAAAGAACTCATTTACTAAAGAAAATAGCATATGCAAAAATCTACTCTAAGTTTGACATGAAGTGAAAATTTTGGCAGATAGGCATAAGAGATAAAGACAGACATAAAATAGCTTTCATTGTTCCACACAGATATTATGAATGGAATGTCATGCCATTCGGATTAAAGAATGCTTCATCAAAGTTCCAGCATAGAATAGATGAAGTCTACAAGCACATTTCTAAATTCTACTTAGTATACATTAATGATGCCTTAATATTTAAACCAATGCAGAAAATCATGCTAAGCATCTTCAACAGTTCAAAAATTTAACATTCAAGCATGGTTTGGCATTATCCAAGACAAAGACGAAGATTGAACTTGAAGAAATTGATTTCTTGGTATTACACATTAAAGATAGCCATATCATTCCTCAGTCACATGTTGCTGATAAAATATTCCAATTTTCTGATGAGTTCAAGCAGAAAGCAGATACAATAATTTTTGGGAATCATTAATTATACTGCAGACCATATCCAAAATCTTACAAAGCTGATGTGTAAGATATCAAGACACTTAAAAAATAAGTTTTATTTGTCAGCAAAAGCGACAGAAGCAGTAAAGTAATTAAAAGAGATGTGCTCTTTTCTTCCTCCTTTAAAGATTCTTGACACAGGACAATTCATATTGCAGACTGATGCAAGTAATAATTATTGAGGTACAATACTTATTGAAGATAAGGATGGCTATAGGAGAATTTGTGGATATAAATTTGGCCAATTTTCAGAAGTTCGGCAACACTACCCATCTTCGAAAAAAGAAGTTCTAGCCGTGGTGAAAGGAATAATAAAAATTCTAATTCTTTCTCTTAATTCATTTGTAGATAAAACAGACTACAAATACCTTCAAGGATTGCTGAGAAGAAAAGAATGAGAAATTACTAATCCTCAGTTAGCAAGGTGGTCAGAATCCTTGTCCAAATTTAAATTTAGCATTGTGCACATCAAAGGAGAATCCAACACAGTTACAGATTTTCTCTCCAGACCGATCTCAACCATTACCATGGCCTCAAGCTCTAGAACACTTCTTGTGAATAGGTGGTTCAAGAAAGAAGAAGATTCTTACGAATATGATCTCACAAAGCTTTGTGCAAATCTACCTCTAGAGTTTAGAAAACTGGTGTTCGACGTAGTTACGGATTTTCAAACTTATCCAAGTTACTATAATCCGGTAACTGATGGATTGTGGAAACTTATGGCAATGATTGAATATAGGTCAACATCTTAAGAAAGTTGCTATAAGATGTTTGATCTTCATCCCAACATTCATCAGATGTATGAGATAATCTTTAAAGTTCATAAATTCTTCCACCATGTTATCGATGAAAAAACCAATTGGAGACATTATGTGATATGAGCAGAAAACCCTACAGCTTACTATATATATTGGTTATAGATTAACTTGTATCCTACTCCTATATTATTCGAACCTTATTTTATCCACCGAAGCAGAAGATATGTAAAAGGAAGACGGTTTGATAGACTCTTTTGTCCGTTATTTGAAGATATCCTTACCTTAAGGCTGTATGGAGGTTTCCAGATTACTCACAGTACTGTTGTCATAATCCGACTGAAAGATATAAGGGAAAAGATAATGATGGAAAAAGAATGATGCCTTTTATCAAACCAATATTCATGAACACACTCAGGATGATGTGAACTCAATGTGGGGAGCTTGCTTAAAATCAAGATTGGCTTTATCAGAAGTCTCTATCATGAATGGTTGCAAAAGCATGGACAAGAAGATAAGATTACCCCACTAGCATCGCCACTGTGAATTGAAGGTGAATGGCCCAACCTACATAAACCAATGATGCAGATAGAATGGCTAGACTAGCCAATACCAGATGTAGAACCATTATAACAGATCAATCCTATAGATCCAGATCAATCCTGAAGATCAAGATCTAGATTTTACTAATCTAAAACAACAGTGGGACGAGATCAAAGCTAATCGATAGGATGACACGGATGAAGACACGGATTAAAGCGGAAGCAATAGTGAATGGTGCGACCATTGATGCGGGATAAAATAAAGTATGAATTATAGTAATATGTGTTATCTTGTAGTATGAGTTGTATAAATAAAGATGATAAGTTATTCAAGAGTGATGTGACATAAAGCATTGTAATAATGCAAGTGCGAGGTGTAAAGTAAATTAAGGGATAAGTATGAATGTAGTTGAATGGTGAGTCATCATTCTAAAGTGTTCCTTAGGTGCCTATATAAGGAAACCTTTTATATGAGGAAAGGCCTTCAGAGTAGGAGTCTAGTCGTGTGCAAGTTTATTAAAAGTTTTGTGCGCATTCAGTCCTCGAGTTCTTTATATTATAACTTTTCAGTTCTTAAGCTTGTAATGTTTTTTTTATTCAAATGCAAGTTTTCTAAGCAAAAAAAGAGAGTCTTTCAATTATAGAGATCCTTGAGTCAAGTAATATATAAATCAGAGATAAATTTGATCTTAGTAGGTGTAGTGCCTGTTTGAAGCCAAAAAAGCGTGTTTAGGGCTTTATCACCAAAAGGAAAATTTTATCTGATTTATATTTTTTCCTAGAAATTAAGACCTGGTGAAAGCACTCTAGGATAATAAATAGCTTAGAAAACCTAAAATACAAACTTCTAACTTAGAAAACTTACAATCTAGCTCTTCCTCTACCACAAACTTCTACCTAGAAGCCCAAATTGAGAGAGATCTTAAACAGATTCAACCCTTTTATTTAGATCCTTTCAATCCGTATAAGTTTTATAAATATAAATATGTTTTTAGCATCTGTCAAATCTATTGTTCCTTTCTAACAACCAAAGCTAAAGTCTATCTATAAGTCTTCTAAAATTCTTATACAATCTATCTCTTTTTATTCTAAAGAAACCTACTTTCCTATAGTTTCTGAGAGTGAAATTAAAAGAAATAGGAATGAAAGTACAAGGGAGTTCATTTGAGTGCAATTAGAATAAGAATTCAACCCTTGTTCCTTAGAGGCAAAAATGTCACTTGTTTCCTAGCTCTTCTGGATACAAGATGGCATTCATTTCAAAAAGTCTTGATCTCTACTGTAGACGTTGGTCTTAACAATGGTCATATGATTATTCAAGAAAAACTAAACTTTACCCTAGACCTTAAAAAGCCCAACCTACCAAACACCATAAAAATCAAGATTTAGTTGTATGGATTAGATATGAACCCAAATGAGTCAGCTTTGGCAGTTCACCATACCATGACTTACAAAGTCTAAACCCATCTTTTCTTTATGAGTCACACAAACATTCCAGTCACCAGACTGATTGGAGAAGGTCGTGTGATTCAGCCTCAAACCTTCAAAAAAGATGAATTGGTCTTTTCTCCAAAATGTATCAATAATTATGAGCAAAGCAACAAACCACTTGTGGTTCATAAAAATCCAAAAATTGAAAGATTGGCAAGTGAAAGAACTTCAATCTCTTTTCCAAGAGAATCCACCCCTCTCTATCCTTGTGAAAGATATCAGCTTGAAGGAAGAAAATTTACAAATTGCTCACATATGCCTAGAAGGTCTAAATTAGTAAAGTACATGGGAACTTTTTGTTTCATCTATAGAATCATAAAAAGATGGTCAAAAGAATGATAAGCCTAAAAAGTCTACAGATGTTTGAGAAGAAAGTCCTTTAGGAAACAATAAAAAAGGATTTTGGAAAAGCTATGAAATGCCACCTCAGGAGCCTTAACCCATAAAGGCTATTGGATGGGGAGACAATGATTTTGATACTTCATCAGGATCTAGTAAAACTACCAAATCCTCGATCAATTCTCCAGCACCAATACTAATGGAGAATCAGCCTCATATTCCAGCTACTCCAACATATGTCGATACAACTAGGAGATTTCGACAAAGATTTTCTCATACCAGACCAACAATTGGAGAAATTTCTAGATAAACTGTAGCTGCCTCTTCATCAACCATAGGAACTGTGCAGAAAGGAAATTCAGACACTTCTAGATCTTAAACTTATTAAACCCTCAAAGTCTCAGTGGGCTAGCCCAGCATTCTATGTCAATAAGCATTCAGAACAAGTTCGTAAAAAGAAAAGATTTATTATTAATTACAGGAAGCTCAATGATTGTCTACAAGATATTAGGTATTCAATACTTAGAAGAACTCGTCATTCAACTACACTGAATGCTCATATAAGAGGTTTAATAAGTTTAAAATCTAGAAGTGTCTGAATCTCTTTTCTGCACAGTTTCTTATATAGGCACCCAAGGAATACCTTAAAATGGTGACTCACCATTCAATTATATTTATATTTATCCTTTAATCTATTTTACACCTCACACTTGTATTATTACAATGCTTTATGTCACATCAATCTTGAATAACTCATCATCTTTATTTATACAACTCATACTTTACTTTATGTCACATCAATAGTCTTAATTGATTAATGATAATAATAAAATAATTAAAATAATCTTAAATTTTTAAATAATAAATAAATCAAACCCTTTTTTTTATTTGTATGTAATACAACTTTACTTTATTTTTTTTCTTTATTGTTGATAAGAATTTTCTTGTTAAAACCCTATGAATCAATTGAAACCTCTTATTAGAACCATAATAATTCAACAAACCCTTTAAATTAAGTTTAAAAATTCTTTGAGTAAGAACCATCCCTTCAAATTAAGTCCAAAGATTCTTTGAGTAAGAATCATCATTGGATCATCATTTATTCAACGAGTAGAATAAATATAAATATGATGACTAAAAGTTTAAAGAAACATTTGTCCTGTAAGCAAAATCAAAGGGGAAATGGCGAATTTGAAAGAAGAAAAATCTTTCAATTTATGATTTATAACTTTTTCTTTAGAAAAATTGTTTGAATCCAGCTGCGAGATTTAAATATTAAGTATGAATCATAGTTCGAATGCTTTGTGATCTATTTTATATATTCTATGCTCCAGACACTCGAATAAATATTCGACGGGGTAAAACCATCTCTATAAAAATGACAGACTCATTCTCTATACTATAAATATGATCAATTAGAACAAATCACGCACTCATATTTCGGAAATACAGAAACAAAAAAATTCGCGATCAAACTACCAATCAACTAAAATTAAAAAAAATAAAAAAATTCGAGACCTAAAAAGTATGACATTTGTATGAGTTGTGTTAGAGGCTCAAATAAAGCCAAACAAATAGAAAGCACAACTAAACTCAAAAGTATTAGTCTTATTGCCCGTAAAAAATTTGATGAAGAAAATACTGCAGATTTGTCCAAATTGATTTTTAGCGTAGAGGCTCTACAAAAAATGATCAAGGTTCTGTAGAAACAGGCTAATGGCAACCAAAAAGGCAAACAAAATCAAAGTCACACTTGCAAATTAAATGCAATGGAAGATTAAATGATGAAATTGATAATGAGAAATTATCAACACACTTAGGCTTCATGGAGAAGAAGAATATCCCAAGAATACAAGAAGGAATGTTCATGCCAAGATTTGAGATTCCAATTTGTTCTAACCTAATAGCTGTAACATCTTGCATAAATTCTTCTTTACTCTCCCCCATAAGGTCTTTTATCATCTTCTCGACAACTTTTCTATCACATAAATCTTTCATATCTAAACCTAGTTTTCACACTTTATCCACAAACCTACTATTCTATTGTTAATCAACAAAATATGGACGGCAAATCATAGGCACCCCAACTACTATACTCTCCAGGGTTGATTTCCAGCTACTATGGGTCAAAAATCTAACCACGACCTGGTGAACTAGGACCTCCTCCTGTGGCAACCAACTCACCAAAAACCCCCTCTCGTTCATCCACTCCACAAGCTTTACCGGAGCGCCAATAACAAAATCCGACCTAATAACCCACAAGAACCAATGGTGCAAATGAAGATGTCCAATGGTGTAGACTTTGGGGCATTCGATATGTATATGTGACAGAATTGGTCTTCCTAGGTCTTCAAATGTGTTGAGGATCAAAGCATAGGTTTGAGGGGACTATCGACTCGCATTTATAACCATTTTGAAATCTAAGTCGATCATGTCACTAACCCGACAAAAGTTTAGGAGATCTCAAAATCGCAAAAAGTTTCCATGCCTAAAACGTTCATGGCATTTGAAGAAGAAGAAGAATGAGAGGTGTTTCTTTATTTCTTAAAAAAAATTAATATTTATTAATAACAATTTTACTATTAATAATTATTAATTATTAAAAAAAATTATAAATTTAACCAATAAATGAAAATACCCCTTTAACAATATCAACTTATTAAATAAAACCATGAAGTTAGGCTAACCCTTTGTAGGCCTAATAAATCAAAGACCATGAATGGAATGCAACCATAGTAACTGAACCTAATTAAACTGGCATTCAATTTCAATATCATTTGTTGTCTGTATGTGCTTTATTGATATTATTTCCTGGTATTCTCAAGGATTTTTATATACTTACTTGTGAGAGAAAATACAATGTTGGATCCTTGACATTCCACAAAGCAATCAAAATAGTTAGTTAATAGTTGGTACATATATATATATATATATATAGACACACACTCACACACACATTAATAGATTGCAAAAATCGATTATTGAACATTCAATAAAGTTTATTAATGGATGTATAAGTATCTATTTTGGCATTTTTATTATTATATATATCCCATAACTACGTAATACCAATAATGTTGCAAAATACAAATTTATTTATATCTTATATTTTTCCGCTAATTAATTTCATACTTATAGAAAAGTTAAATTCAACATGTATTTACAAGTGATTTGAATACTTCAATATTTTAAAAAAGAAGGTTTAACTAGACTTTGTATTGTATGTATCTTTAAGGATGGAAAATTTTAAACCGATCAAAACCAATCTAAACAGATGGTGTGGATCAATTTGTATTATTTTTTTTCTTTCATTTCGGTTTAAAAATCTAGACCAAAGAGTATTGATTTAATTTTAATTTAAGTTTGAACCAACTCGTAAAATAAAAAAGATGCAATTATTTTAAAGTTTATATTTATATTTGTTGGGGATACAGCCCAAGACACGAATAAAATCCAATAAATTGTAGGTCTAAAATAAAGTATCAGCAAAAAAAGGGGTCTGAGGCCTAGCTCGATCTAGAGACACTATCCAGAAGATAATATGGACATCAAGTATAGTAAGGGTCGAAATCTCTTGATATCAAATAAAAGACCTCAGATTTATAATCTAATACCAAGACCTCCCCCACCTATGAAGGTTTCGAGTACAGCACAACAGAGGTCTCAAATATATAACACAATCTGAGCTCACTTCATGTGAATGAGAAAATCTTAAGTAAAGACTTTCGAGACCTCTTCACAGTTACATGTCAATAGATGATTCATTCTCTTTCTAATTCCTTTCCGAATTATTCCATAATAATGATTCATTAGCTAGTAGATGTATTCTATAAAAAGAACTTAAGATTCTGCAAAATCTGAAAAATCGATGCTTAAAAAATAAAATCTCCGCGATTCTTAAATTCAGAATATGACTAAAATTATTATTTTCAGATTCTATTGAATTCTACTAAAATTGAAAGACTTAAAACAACTTATAAAATAAAACCAAAGACAACCAAGTACGTAGGATGATTATTATGAAAAAAAAAAACCCGAAAGCATACAATCTGTCAAAATCTTTCTTCTTTAGTTTTCTCTCTCAAATCACAAAGTAAAATTCTGTTTTATGTTCAATCAAGAGGAAAAGATTAATACTGATACACCGAATTTAAAGAATAATTTTTGCTTCATCAATAATAATGTTATTTTAATGAATAAAAAATAATTTATTTATATTTAAATAAATATAATTTTAAAAAAATAATTTTTATTTTTGAATTTAGAAAGTTAATAAAATTAAAAATAATTTTTTATTTTTTATTTTATTTAGTTTAAATCGTTAAACTGAATCAAATTGATACTTATCGATTTGATTTGATTTGATTTATTCTTTATAGTCAATTTAGACTAATTTATCATAAAAAAAAAAAAGATAATTTTAAATTGATTTGAAATTTGGTTGAGAAAGAACTAAATCCAAGATGCCCCGCCACCAATATTAGGGTAAGGCCCACCATATTTGGCGGGAAAGAGAGCCTAAAATAAAGTTGAAGTAAAAAATAAAAAAAGAAAGAAAGATAAAGTAATTTTTTTGCTTTACGTGAGTGGAACAAAATTAGGGACGACAATTTTGTTCATAAATCCACTCTTACCCGATGCATATAGAACAAATTTGGTATACCTCTAAACAAGTTTAAGAAGGATTTAAAAAATAAATTTAAAATCAGTAACGAATTTAAGAAGAATACATGTACGAATAAATATCTACGAGTATATTTACGAATATATATATATTTTTTTCTGAAAGTAGTAACATGACATCATTTTAATATTAAAACTAAATATCCCTAAACAACATTTTAACACAACACTCAACATAAATATTGTTTTATTCATTTGAGTAAGGTGTAAGATTAACATATTATTGAGGTTTTCCATGTAAGATAGAAATGTTTGTTTTATTTTTTGTTGTAATTTTTTTCTTTTCAAAGATTTGCAAGTTGTACATTTGTTACTTGTATTCAATATTATTATTTCTTATTTATTCCCTTTAAATTCTTTAAAATTTGAAATATCTTCTTGGATATATAAAGAAAATGTTATCTTCTTGCTTCAATTCTAATACTAAAAACAGATTAATGACTATTTTCTTTTTTCATTCTCTAAAACAAAAAAAAAAGTTTTAGAAGTTTTTTTTAAAAAAAAACATGAAAAATAAATTTATTTTTTATTATATATATTTTATATTTTATATAAGTGATGTGTTTTATTTTGAATCAATACCAAAAATTTTATTAACAATTTGTTAAATATTTATAAATATTTATATAAATTTTATATTTTAAAGTTTGGATCCATTCAAAATTTTTATTAATTAATACGTGATTGAAACTAAGTTAGTTTCCATAATACGCAATTGTGATCCAAAATGAGGTTTATAATAAAGTTAAAGTGCGAAAAATAGAAAAGATAAAGTTGCTCGCTTGCTTTCTTTTCCGAGGATTAAGTAGATTGCTTGCTCATAAATGCAAAGCATAAACTTATCAATGGTTTTTCATTGCGATTTTAAATTTATTTTCTTTTCCATT